>PVIH01009242.1:0-84001 GCA_004025045.1 Sigmodon hispidus | reverse complement strand
AATGCTGAAAAGTTAACAATAACTATAAAGAAGATAAAAATCATAAGCATGACTTATCAAGGGTGATAATGCAAATAAGATTGCTACACATATATTTACTTTGTGTTCAGCTTTCCCTCTGAATTTTTTTTTTCCATCCCTGTATATCCTTATTCAAGGTCCCTTCCCCCTCCCACCACATCAGGTCATTTTTCTTCTCTGCAACTCCCCATCCCCTCCCTGGGCAGGGGGCAGACAGTCCTATGGTCCCACTGACCATTGGATCAGTCTCCACTCCTGGCCAAATCCAGTTTTGTCCCCCCTCCCTCAAGAGTCAGTCAGGTGTTCCTATAGTTGAAGTGGGTACTGAAGGGTCAGTCTAGGGTGTTTCTGATCCCTTTTCAGATGTAGTTATATCACCTTATAAAAGAATTTGTATGTGATAGTCAAATTTGTTCATATTAGGCCTTTTTAAAACAAGTTGTATCCAAATACATCATAGTTATACGGCAAATCTCTCTTAAGCCAACTGATAAGATACATATAAAGGTAAAAATAAGTTTTTATTTTAAGCATAGTTTATTTGTTTATTTCTTTATTTTAAACTATGAAGCAATAAAATCTAAAGGTTGACACATGATAGGCAACTGCTTGCCACTGAACTCCAACCCCAGAACTACCTATTTTTACTTTTTTACTTCTCTTGTATGAGTTTGCATGAAGCCAGAGTGGCTTAAATAAAAGATAACTAAAAGTAAATGTGGATACAGTAGGATTTGTTATGAATAAAATATTTAAATTAATTTTACCTATAACATCTATTTTTTCAATATGTGCCATCTTTTTTAACTTTTTCACTGTGACCATTGTTCTTTGTGTTAACATTCTCCTAGAAATATGTTATATTCAAAAAACTCTATTAAGATATCTAAGAAGAGGCCACTAATATGTTTCAGTGTATTGTTTGAATCATAGATATCATTATCTCAGTTCCTTTTATTTTATGGGGTTAGTGGTAAGACAAAAGCATCTCCATTTATTTCAGGTTCCAGGGGCAGTGGAAGCTCAGAAGATGGATGAAGGCTGCCATTTGTCTTTAAAATCCTGAAACAAACCCCATTCAGAATCTCCCCATATTTCTATTATTTTCACCTTGTACTCATCTCTCCCTCAACAGGTAAACAGTCTCACTAGGCTCTAGATAACTGAATCCTATTGATCATTTCGATGTCAAGCTTTATCTCAGACTGCACATTTATTTCTGAAACCACAAAACTCTTTCAGTTCCCAGATGTTTTTGCTGAAAAGATGTCACAAATTTTCACTTCACAGATTTTGTTCCTTATCTTCATGTTATGCTTACATTACAAAGATAATATATATTAGAATTAGGTTTTGCCTTTTAGGAAAACCATTTTTAAAAAATCCAGAGTTCAAGTATTAGGGGAAAGAAACTATAAACCTCTGAAATAATTTCATCACCAGAGAAATGGCACCTGTGTGACAACAATGTCTTAGGAAAATAAGTGCATTTTTCAGTCATCTTCTGTGATCAATTCTGTTGCTAGTCAGTGGAGCTAAAACTGGAGGGGTCTATTTTAATCTTTAACATGGCTGCCTTCCCAGGCATGTCAAATACTCTCACATGTAGGATTCATCAGTCTAGTTCTCTTTTGTAGTACTTATTCCTTATACAAATTCTAAGCCAACAGAGTTGTCCCTGTCACAAGTTATGAATGGGAGTTTTCTTCCCTTTTTTCTTTCTTTTGTTCTTTAAAAAAATCAACAGGAATCAAATGTTTAATAAAAGAGACATAGATTGTCCTTAATTATGAATACAATATTATTTTAAAAGTTTTCCCAAATTAATTTATGAAGGTTAATAAAATTGCAGCCTAAGATATAATTACTTCCAAAAGGAACATGCATGAGACAGGAGGCAGAAGAGACACACATATCCACAGAACAAAAATTAGTCATTCACACATGAGAATAGGGTACATGTGCAAGATGTCCACTACAGATAAATGGACAATTATTGGCAAATAAACATAATGGCAAATAACTTGGCAACTGTAATATTTCAATTCTATTTATGTGTCAGTACCTTGCTTGGCAGGTCTTGGCTCTAGAACCACATGACATTTGAGTAATCTATTGCTCAAATTCACCTCTCTACTTAAGATCATTTTAAAAAATAAAATGTCATAATTAGGGCTCAAAATATTATAAGCAGAATGAATTTGTAGTACCCATGAATGCTTCTATTAATAAGTAGAAAGACATCTTGAATCTCTTCTTCTTCCAGATAAAAGTACCTTATCATCACTGTTTGTGCTTAAATAGCATGAGTTGCTCATGAAACATGATGTACAGGGGAAAAAATTCCAATCTCACTTGAGGAAATCTTCATAGTCTTCAAAGAATAAAACTTAATTGTTAAATTTCTAATAGGATCAGAAGTCTTTGCTTGGGGTATTTAACTTTGCACTGCCAATTTTTAGAGTTTTTTTAAAAAACTTACTTTAGAAAATAATCTTGGATTTTCAGTAAGAAGAGATACTCAAGTTTATGGAAGAAAATGTGGCAACTATTTATTGTCAAACAGAGTAGGAATTTTGTACCATCAAACTATGTAATTCTATAACTCTCACGTAGCTGGAAATTAAGTAACTGAATTTGGATTTCTTCACTGTCATTAGCTATACATTGATGATGCTTCCAGCTGCTAGGGGAGCAAGATGTAATGGAACAATAGCTAGGTCAAAAGCTGAGTAGCAAACCATGGATTAATAGAAATTGGTTGAGTTAAGATGCAAGATCTAGCTAACAAGAAATCTTAGCCATAGACCAAAGAGTTTATAATTAATAAAAGACTCTGTGTGTTTATTTGGAACCAAGCAGCTGAGAGACACAGGAAAACTTCTGACTACAAATGGCAACTCAATGCAAGGCAGAAATTCCCACATTAAGACCTGAAAAAGCTTAAAAGAGATTCTAAATGCACAGAAACAGAGCCACAATGGGATTTCTGGTCTCACAGTTTTATGTTAGCAGCAGTGCAGAGATGCATCTCCAAGCAGCTGTTCATGAGATGGAGCTGGCTGCCAGCAGCCATGAGCTAAGCTGCTTGATCTATTTTCACAGTCTTTCTCACAGGCCTGCTACAAAAAGGACTCTCCCTACACTATCCAGCTGCCCAAGAAGCAACATGTAAAGAAATAGGTGAGCCATGGGCCATGTGGCAGGACAGACTAATGGAAAAGTGTTGAATTAAGATGAAAGAGCTAGCTAGCAACATGCCTGAGCCATAGGCCAAACAGGATGAAATTTTTTTTTAAAAAAAAAAAAAAAAAAAAGGACTGTCCCTGATGCTGCATGCAAGTTTAAGCTATCAGCACAAGTGCCAGCAGCATGCTAAATGGAAAATTTAGGGTTTTGCTCAGACAGATAAAAAAGCTAAAAGATACTCAATAAAACAGATTCTGATAAAAAAGAAAATACCTCTAAACAGGTTAGTATGTTTAAAAATAAGTAGTCACATACAGATAAAAAATGGACAGAGAATGTAGATTATTTATATTATTGTGTTTTCTTTTAATTTTTAAATGTTAATATGCTAACTACAAAAAATATTTGATTGTAAAGGTTGCTAAATTAAGCCAACATATATATCTTAAAGGTATCTTGACTTCAAAATTTGGGTATAAGGATATGTTGCTTTGGAAAAGAAGTTCTGCTTTTGCTTTCACAGAAGATTAGAACCTGTAGATTGATTGTAGGCTAATGTGATTTGATTGAGCAAGACACACTGATAGGTCTGAAATGACAGTCAGGGCCCAAATGATCCAACATATGTATCAGCTTCACAGAAACAAGCTGAGATGATGTAGCATTATAGACAACAACAACCAAGATTTAACCATAATTCTAAATTTTCACAGGATCCTCATAAGACTGTCAGCACCCCCAATCAGGAGGAAGTAGTATAGAAAATTATGCTCAAATTCCCAAAGTATTGTTTATAAATATTTGTTTTTATTATAAATAGTTAATGAATTGTCAATGTCTTTCTTTAAAAAGGGGGGTATAATATATAAATGATAAAAACAATTGATTATTGAATCTGCTTTGATCAAAAACATATCTGTTATTTTAAAAATACTTTACATTGCTATGCATTTGGTTTATTAATACAAATATAAGATCAATTTTTTACTGTATATTCTACTCTGGTTTAAGGTATTATGGAATTCATTTAAAATTGTAATATATCATTAAGAAATACAGACTAATAGTCTAAAATAATCTATAATCTATAATAGTCAAGCTTACAGTCCTATTAGTTAACTTTTATAGGTATAAAAAGATATATTTTAATTAGATAGGTAATCTTCAAACACTTCAAAACCTATAGGATATGGCATTTAAACTATATTAAAAGCTTAGACTTTTCTAGACAATGAGATGTCTGTTTCTGGTAGCAACAACTTTCTTCAAGAGGATTATAGCCATAAAAAAAATAGGGAGTTTACTTTCTTTGTGGCAAAAGTTAGCAACTAGGCCAAAAAGTATCCTTGCTTCAACTGTTTTACAGTGTGTTGTATAAACTGAACATACATGACTCATAGGAAACTGACCACTGAACTTTCCAAAACAAAGCAAGATGGTCCTTTGGGTTTCTGGTTTACAAAAGAAACTGCCAGACTTTTTGGAGGACACAGAGGAAAACAACTGATGAACTTGGGCAATAGATAAAACTCTGCTTCAAATTTCCTGCTTCACTAAAAAGTCTGCCAGAAACTCTAGGCCTGTAGGCTGAAGACAGATGACCCAATGTTACAGAGAAATTCTGGGTGACTATTCAGATAGCCAGCTATCTCTGTCATTTATAAAACTTTGGAAGTTTCTTACAATGCTCTTCTTGTTTACTCAGTTGATATTATATCCTTCTGTGGTATTTGATGGAGTTGAAGACTAGATAGTTATAATTATAGCTTTTTTTAGTCATAATAAAAGGTGAATTAGATTCAAAATTTGGGGATATTAGAGTATTTTTTTATTTTGCTAAATATAAATATTCTAGATTTTGTGACTATAATTCTTGTTTGATAGCTATTTTGATTTATGTAAATTTGTTATATTGAAATTGAAAACTTCCTTTTTCATTACAGAAAGGGGAAGTGAAATAGAATGTCTGTATGCTGTGAATATGTGTTTCTACTTTTGGTTAACAAAAAGGCTATTTTGACTTATGGTAAATATAGAAGCTGCTTGGGTCCATGGTAAAACAGCTTATAGCCAGGTAGAAAATTCAAGCAAAATTGCAGGAGAAGAAGTACAGTACTGCATGAATTCTCTTTAGTATAATAAAATACCAGAACCAGATATTAGGAAAATCTGAAATAACAGACAGATAGAGAAACAAGCCATAGCCAATTCTCATCCAGCCATATCCTCTGCTCTGTCACCACAAATCCTCTGACACCACATTCTCTGTCCTCAGTCAACAAATGGTAGGGAAAGCTGAACTCCTCCCTTCTCTTCTTCCTCTCAGCTATCTTATTTCCTAGTTCAATTTTCCTAGAGCTGGGATTAAAGGTGTGTGCCACTACGGTCTGACTGTTTGGCTTTGAACTCTCAGAGATCTATCTATGTTGGAATTAAAGGCAAGGGTCATTACTCCTTGACCTTAATGGCTTGGTTCTGTTGGTGACTCTGTCTTTTGATATTCCAGACTATTTTTATTAAATATAGAATGTATCACCACAGGGCAGAGTCTGGGAGACATGATCCAGCTACCCAAAAATCAAGATATAAAATGACTTTTTAATAGTAATTTTAATTTTTAATAGTGACACGGAACACATGTCAATATATAGATTAAGAGAAATGGGTTATTTTCTGATGCAAGAGCTAGCTACTAATAGCCTGAGCCATAGAACAAACAGTTTGTAATTAATATAAGCTTCCTTATGTTTATTTGGGGCAAAGTGACTGTGAGACCTAGAAAAACTTCAGGCTACACCTGGAGTTAATGTGAAAATGATGACATAAGACACATGTTGTTTGCACAAATAAAACTACCCTTGAAGAGATGGCCCATCTTGTCTTATGCACACAGAACAAATTTTTTGTTTGTTTTTCCACAACTGAAAATCAAAAGGCAAACTCTCACATGGTTCTGGCTTTGTTAAGAAGTAAAGCATAGATGAAGAAAGTAACAAATTAAACAAAACTTACAATAGATTTAAATATTCATTTTGGAAGTTATGAACTACAATAGCATCATAATAAACAACTGTGCTAACTCACATGTCTGATGTTTTTATACATCATGTTTTTTATGAGTGTCTATGGTTTTAGGGAGTGGTGTATAAAATTTATGAAATTAATTTTCTTATTACTAAATTCTTCACTTTTAAAGAATGTTAGCCAGAGAGATAAAACAAAATTTATGATTATTCCACACCTTCAAATTCTATTGTCACTACAAAAGCTTGGTGAAGGTAGGCTTTGTAAAATCTACTCCTACCTCCTCTTGGACAGTGATTTTGTTTTATATTTTAGTGAATGAAAATGAAATTTTAAATGGATATTACTGACATTTAAAAATGTCTTATGTTAGGTCTCTAGAACTAACACATTTATCAAAATTTTATAGTTTCTTGAGAGATGCTTATTGATTAAAGCACTTAGTGCTCTTTTAGAAAACCCAGGTTTGATTCCAGGCACCCATACTTAACACGAGGTACATGGAGTACAATGAATTATTCTGATCTCTGTGGGCACCAGACACCTACACGGTGCACATAAATATATGTAGGGAAAGCACTAATATGAAGAACATAAAATAAATCTGTAAAGTTATTTTATATATAACAATAATATAAATTTATAAATATAATTATAATATGTAAATTCATATATTATAATTGAAATATTAAGTTTATATAAAATCATCACATTTAATTTTGTAAGAATATTACAAAGTGAAACTCAGGTGGGCAAAAACAAAATACATCCATCTTAAGGCTGGATAAATGACTCAGTAGTTAAGAATGATGAGACCCTAGTAGTTAAGAATCTTCCCAGATCCCCAAGGACCCAGTAATACCACTTCTGGGTGTATACCCTAAAGATGCACATTCACACTCTGAAGGTATTAGCTCAACTATGTTCATAGCAGCATTATTTGTAATAGCAAGAACCTGGAAACAACCTAGATGTCCCTCAACTGAAGAATGGATTAACAAACTGTGGTATTTCTACACAATGGAATACTACTCAGCAGTAAGAAAAAATGATATCCTAAAATTTGCAGCCAAATGGATGGATTTGGAGAATATCCTCCTGAGTGAGGTATCACAAACTCAGAAAGATAAGCAGGGGATGTACTCACTCATTAGTGGTCTCTAAACAAACAAACAAGAAAAAAGCAAAGCATGCCCAAGCTGCAAACCACAACCACTGAACAGCTTGGGATCAGAAACACCCTGGACTGACCCTTCGGATCCCACTCCACCTAGAGGAACACCTGACTCACTCTTGAGGGAGGGGGCACAAAACTGGATTTGCCAGGAGTGGAGACTGAACTAAGCATTATTGGATCAATGGGATCATGAGACTGTTGCCTGCCCAGGCAGTGGATGGGGAGTTGTGGAGAAGAAAAAATGACCGGATGTGGCGGGAGGAGGAAGGGACCTTGAATAATAGAATAGAAAAAAAAAATTCAGAGAGAAAGCTGAACACAAAGTAATTTTATGTGTAGCAAATTATTTGCATTATCAGCCTTTATAAGTCATGCTTATGATTTTTATTTTCTTTATAGTTATCGTTAACCTATGAGCATTTTAAATTCAATTTACTGTTTTTCTTGATAAATACAAAATAAATAAAGAAAAAAAGAATCTTCTAGAGATCCTAGTTTCAATTTCCAGCACTCACACAGAAGCTCACAACTTTGTAAATCAAGTTCACATGACCTGAATGGGACTACGTGAATGCTGTAGATAGCAATATTATCAAGTGTGAAAGAAGTGGAGGAATGCTAAGATTTGATGGTTCCAGGAGTTTCTGGGATCAGAGAAATTTCCAGCTGGCTTCTACTGCCCTGGCTTCATTAAGATCTCTCCCTCCTTTACAACTACTGGTGGGAGTGTAAGGTTGTTCAGCCACTCTCAAATGCAGTATGGTGGTTTCTCAGAAAACTGGGAATCAATCTCCTCAAAGATCAAGCAATATCACTACTGGGCATATACTCTAAAGATGCACATTCGCACTCCAAATGCATTAGCTCAACTATGTTCATAGCAGCATTATTTGTAATAGCAAGAACCTGAAAACAACCTAACTGCCCCTCAACTGAAGAATGGATTAACAAACTGTAGTACATCTACACAATGGAGTACTACTCAGCAGTAAGAAAATGTGATATCCTAAAATTCACAGGCAAATGGATGAATATGGAAAATATCCTCCTGAGTGAGGTATTACAAACCCAGAAAGATAAGCAGGGGATGTATTCACTCATTAATGAACTTTAAACAAAAAGCTAAGCATACCCAAGCTGCAAACCATAACCACTGAACATCTTTGGATCTGAAACACCTTGGACTGGCATCTTGGAGCCCATTCTCTCCAGAGGAACATCTGACCTAGTCTTGATATTGGGTGAGGAAAGAAGATCTGCCTAGAGGTTTTGCTGAACTAAGCCACCTTGGGACCTTGGGACCTCCTGCCCTTGCTGGGTAGGAGATAAAGCGATGGAGAGAAGAGTGAGTGCCTGGGAGGTGCAGGAGAGGGAAGGGAGTCTGAACAAGGAGATACATGGATTAAAAAAAAACCTGACTTTATTCATAACAAAAAGAAGAATTAAAAAATATAATAGAATTTTTCTTAGTTTCAGTTAATAATATATTAAATTAGAATTAGTAATATACAAGGAATTCTGTTTCTCTACAATATTGTTTCAAGGTGGAAAGTGACTGTATATTTTGCAATCAATATTAAAAGTAGACATTTACTTTTTTCTTTAGTTTTGAATTTTCACATAATAACTAAAGTGCCACATCAACCTTTAATATTTAGCTAACCCTGAGGCAGACAAAAAGTCTTATGCCAACTGCTTAAAGTTTAATCATATAAAATGTCGAAGGAGAAAAAATATATTGTTGCCATTTAGAATATTATCATTGTGACAAGCAGATAAGACCAACTTCCAATTTTTAGAGTTATAATAATCATATATCATAGCTTTTTCTTAGAGAATCTAATTGTCAAATGTAGAAAGGGCATTTAATAAAAGTATTATGGAAGAAATAGGAAATCAGACCAAAATAAATACTTAAGGCACTTATCCAAGGAAAAATAGAAAGAGACAATGTCAAACAATTACTCATGGATGTTTCTTCTGCAACCAAAAACTCATGTAAAAATTACAGTGCCAGATTCCTTGACTGTGAACCCAGTCATTCTATAGGAAGCATAGTCTAGCACCAAATTCCAGATGTAGTAAATAACAAAAAACATTAATCAAATGAACTCAACTAATGAAAAAAATATTCTTAAGAGAGCTATATTTTGAACAGTTAATGTGGCAACATGTTTCTTTCATGCTGGCCATATGATTTTCAAGTATTGTGATATTCATGGCAAATTCTATGTATGGCAATATTTATATATAAAATAAATAATAAATCAAGTGAAAGGAAATACACAGAGTGGAAGAGAATCTTTGTAAACCAGATAGCTAATAGAAAATTAATATCTAGGATATAAAATTAACAATAAAAAATAACCCAATTAAAGAAACAGTTAATGATTTTTAACATAATTCTCATAAGAATAAATAAAAGTGGCTAAGATATATCTCAAAAAGTGTCCATCATCTTAATAAATTAGAAAAATGCAAATTAAATCTGCTTTGGGGTTTTATTTTACCCCAGACATAATGGCCAAGATCAAGAAAACAATTGACAACAAGGCTGTTGAGAATGTAGGAAAAAAAAAATCAAGACTCATTTACTGTTGATAGGATGGTAAACTGATACAGTATTACATAAATCAGTGTGGAAACGTCTCAGAAAGTTAAAGGTAAAAGTATAGACCATACTCTATAATTACAATTCTTTGGCATATCTCAAAGCACTTCACATTGTACTCTATAGACACTTTAATTAAGATGATGGACACTTTTTGAGATATATCTTAGCCACTTTTATTTATTCTTATGAGAATTCTGTTAAAAATCATAAACTGTTTCTTTAATTGGGTTATTTCTTTGATTGTTAATTTTATATCCTAGATATTAATTTCCTATTAGATATCTGGTTTACACTTGCTCATGAACAAGGTGATGTCCTTGAACTGATGCATGGATAATGAAAAGTAGTACATATACCCAGTGAAACATTAGTTAAAAAAAATTAAATCACACAACTTGAAGATAAATGGATAAAACTAAAGAGATTATCCAGATAACTCAGACACAGAAAACCAAATGCTGCAGGTTACCTTTGATTTATGTATCCAAGCTTTGAGTATTTAGATGTGAAACTATAACCTGAAGTTATGTAGCATATGGCATAAAAGAACATAGGTTACTGACTTAAGTCTCATGTCTTGTAATACTTTGAAATTAACATAGACACCTTTAATAAATCCTAGCACAGTAGCTGCTGTCAACTGATAGATTCTTGGAAGAAATAGAACAGTTTTCTGTAGGCTTCTTATAAGTCAAGTATTTTTAGTAAAAAGACATATATCAAGTGATATTAGAGCAATATACACACATACACAGACACATACACACACATATTGTACATAGTGTTTGGTAGGTGGGTGTCTGTATTAGGTTTTTTATTGTTGTAAAGAGACACCATGACCATAGGAATTCTTATATAAATAATATTTACTTGTAGTGTCTCACTTATAGTTTCAGACAGAGGTTTAGTCCATTCTTGTCATGATGGAGAGCATGGAGGTATGAAAGCAGAGGTGATCCTGGAGCTGACAGTACTACATCTTGACCAGAAGGCAGTAGAAAGTCTACTGACTGTCACA
Source organism: Sigmodon hispidus (assembly GCA_004025045.1). NCBI lineage: Eukaryota > Metazoa > Chordata > Mammalia > Rodentia > Cricetidae > Sigmodon > Sigmodon hispidus. Next base: position 72,958 of record PVIH01009242.1, on the reverse strand, counting down.
CCAAGGGAATTTTGAGCAAGAGACTCAAAGCCTGCCCCCACAATGACATATTACCTCCAACAAGGCCACACCGGCTAATAGTGCCACTTCCTTTGGAGACCATTTTCTTTCAAAACACCACATCATTTTACATGATTTCTTTTAGAAAATGACAAAAATCCAGAAATGGTGTCATATACTTAAAAAATAAAGCAATTGTAGTTAGTCACATTTGTCAACTTGATGAGATCTACAGTCACCTGAGAAAGAGCACTTTGGGCATGGCTTTGAGAGATTGCCTTGGTTAGGTTTATTGGAGTTGAAGTAATAACCCTTGTTGGTGGCACCATGGTTTAGTCAGGGATCCTAGATTATATAAAATAGAGATAGTGAGATAAGCACAAGTTCATATCATTCCTGCTTTTTGGCAGTTGTTCCAAAGTGACCAGCAGTCTCAGCTCTTGGGAACAGTGATATCCCTGACATGATATGTAGAAATATTGAATTGGAGCCAAAATAAGTTATTTCATTTACTTTTGTTAGGACATTTTATCACACCTATAGACTACAAAACTAAGACAATTAAAAATGAATATCCAACTGTACAACTGCTTTCCAAAATGTAACCACAACTAATATTTTTTCCAAATAGTCCTAGTATTATTTCAAATATACCAAGTAACATTGAGATAAATAAAGTTTACTACAACAAAAAATAGTGGTCTACATATTGGAAAAAGAAAACCAATTACTGAAAGTTTCACTCTAACCTCCAAGTTTACCAGGTCATTCATGTGTGTGTGCATAGTGAATATAGACTACAAACATACTAAATAAATACATATATATATACACTTAACATAAAAATTAAAAGAACAACAATGTTTATTTACTAGATTAAACACAATCCTTTAAAGTCATAAATATCATCTGAATAATATCAATTATCTATGTAAATTATTGATGTGTGAATATAAATCCATATTTATTAATGAGAATTTGTATTATTATAAGCTTTAAAGTAAAATATGTACTAATCTTAATATTTTAGGAAAAAATAATATTGCTTTAAAATTCTTCTAAAAGTTGAAGTCATGATTTTCCTTTCTCTTTAATCTAGCAAGAATAAACTTCATGTCCAAATCTGACAAGAATTTTAATAGAAATAAATTTTAACAATACATAGCATTTCACTGGAAAGCATACTTGAATGAATCTGCGGCTCAAACGTGGTCTTAATTTTTCAAAGCTTTTGTCTCTAAGGATACGAGAAAAAGTGAAATGTGGAATCTTTTCTCCAAGTGAGTTTAGAGAGAGAATGTCTAATAAAAACAAAACTAGAAAAAGTCAAAAAAAGAAATAAGTTTTAATTCATCACAAGCATTTACAATTAATTGTAAGACTATTATGATCATTAAAATTTATATGTGAACAAATATCAAATAGAATCCACAGATAGATAAATGATTAATATAACCAATACATCAAAGTACATGTAATTTATTCTAGCAAGTAATATTGCATGGTAGTATATTCCAGACATATGTAACAAGAACTTAGAAGCAGTTTTTGAACCAGCAAGAAAGCAGAAAGCTGGACATCTGTGCCTTCATCTTGCATGTCTCTTTTGCTATTAACTATGCATCAGGTTCCTGCTCAACGCATACAAAGCAATCACTTAAGTGATATCATCTAAAATGTTTATTACCCTTCTGAGTAGCCCTAGATTTGCTCAACATCATCAACACACTAAAGTAAGAGAAATTAAAATATGTTCAAGTCTAAGCAACAATGAGACTTGCAGGAATATCACCTCATGTTGAAATGGGCTCATTGAGCAGCAGCAATCATCTCATAGTTGCCCCCTGAAGAGATAACACCTTCTCAAAGTCTCCAGAGAACAACATATTAAATACCGATCAAACCACAGTTTGTTAGATTATTTTGCTATATTCCCCTCCAATGCTTGCATCAACCTTCCTTTATTTAAATCTGAATCTTGTGTTAGTATTGCTGGGGACAATGCTGTGGATGCTTGATCTATATGTCTTTTCAGAAGCACTACACTTAATAAAGTCCCCTTCTTGTCTTCACTATTACTGGTCTCACCATTAACTTTTTGTAGCCAATGCCTAGACATGATATAGGGACCTGTCTCCCTAAGATCAGGCTCCCAAATTCCGAAACAACTAAGAAGAAACATACCACCAAATAACTCTACTTCAAAAATCCTAGAAGAGACTCTATCATGACAAAAATATTGTACACTTCACTTGTGAAGCATAATGTTCTTACTATATTTATGAAGGTGAATAACCTTTATGTTTTTGTATTTGGGATTATGCATGTGTGTCTTAGTATGGGTTTGTACACATGAATACATGTGCCTGCAGAGGGCAGAAAAGAGAAATTGCATCCCCTGGGGCTGAAGTTAGAAGTGAATAAGTTCTCTACATTATGGGTGCTAAGAACTGAACTCAGGTTCTCTGCAAGAGCAGCAAATTCTCCTAAATGCTAGGCCATTCCTGTAGCCCTTCTTTCTTTTTTTTCTTCCCTTTTTTTATATTCACACCCCAACCACAGTTTCCTTTCCCTCTTCTCCATAATCTTGACCCTCCCCCCTCCATCTTTTGTTTTTGTTTTTGTTTTAAAAAGCAGACCTCCTATAGATATCAACCAGCCATGGTATTACAAGTTGTAATGGAACTAGGCACCACCTCCTGTCCTAAGACTGGATGAGGCAACCAAGTGGGAATAAAGGATCCCAAAAGAAGGCAACAGAGTCAGAGACAGTCCCTGTTCCCACTGTCAGGAGTCCCACAAGAAGACCATGCTATAAAGCTATACCATATATCCAGAGAGCTGTGTCAGTCCTATTCAGGCTATCTGGTTGTCAGTTAAGTCTCTACGAGCCCCTATAAGCCTAGGTTAGTTGACTCTGTGAGTTTTCTTGTAGTGAACTGGACCCATAGTAGAATGCAAATCGATCCATATCTGTCACTCTGCACAACACTCAAGTCGTAGTGGATGAAAGACATCAACATAAAACCTGATGTACTGGAACTGATAGAAGAAAAAGTGGAAAAAAAGCCTTGAATGCACAACCATTAATAAATGAGACCTCATGAAACTGAAAAGCCTCTGCAGAGCAAAGAACACCACCCAGAGAACAAAATGACAGCCTACAGAATGAGAAGAGGTCTTTATCAACTCCACATCAGACACAAGGATGATGTCAAAAAATATAAAGAACTCAAGAAACTAGACATAAGTAAAGCAAATAATCAAATTAAAAATGGCAGTACAGATCGAAAAAAAAAGTCTCATCACAGAAATCTCAAATGGCCAAGAAGCACGTAAATTAATGTTCAACATCGTTAGCCATCAGGAAAATGCAATTCAAAACAAAAATTGAGATTCTATCTTATACCTGTCAGAATGGGTATAATCCAAAACACAAATGACAGATCATATTGATGAGGATGTGGAGCAAGGAGAACCCTCCTCTATTGCTGGTGAGAGTTCAAACTCATACAGCCACTTTGGAAATCAATATTGCAGTTTCTCAGAAAATTGAGACTCAGTCATACCACTCTAGGGCATATATCCAAAGGATGTTTCACCATACAAAAGGACAATTTTTCAACTATGTTCATAACAGCTTTATTCATTGTAGCCAGAAACTGAAAAGAATCTAGATTCTCTCAACCAAAGAATGAATAAGGAAAACATGGTACATTTACACAATGAAGCATTACTCAACTGTTGAAGACAATGACATCATGGAATTTGCTGCCAAACTGATGTAACTAGAAAAAACTCATTTTGAGTAGGATAACTCAGTGTTGTGGGATATTTGATCACACTGGAACACTCCAAGGCTGTTACTAAAGCTTACCTTTTGTTCTTGTTTTTCTAAGTCATTGATAGTTTTATTATAATTATTTTGCAAGTAATAGTTAATAAATTTCTTAGGCTTAACATATGATTTTAAAAGAGTTACCAGTTAGCAACTTATTTTGTAACTCATGACATTAGCATTATTACAGTTTACTACCCAACATTCCAAAATAAAATTAAGATATTTCTTCTTTCAGTAATGGTCATAAATAAATCTCTTGAGAACAAATTAACTTTTTTAAAAAAATCACATGCTATCTTAACATTAAATTTTTTATACCTCATGCCACTAAAAATATTTTAAATTTAAATTTCATCTAATTTACATCAAAAATGAAAAGAAATATGCAAATAATGTAGACATAGAGATAGAGACCTCAACTGACACCTGACACAGAAAAAAAGAACATCTTTACAGATTTTTTTTGTAAATTTTTTCTCATATCCTCCACTGTTCCCTCTCCTTCCCCTCCTCCCCAACCACCCTCAGCTTCCATCCTCTCATTCATTCCACCCTAATTGTCATTATAGAACCTTCAACCAGCAACTGATAAATGAAGAAGTAGAGATTCATAGATAAGCACCAGGTCATCCTCCCAGTCCAGTTGAGGATGAGAAGAGAATATAAGAGCAAAGGGATTGGGATCATAAGGAGGAGACCCACAGAGAGAGCTGACCCTAGCTATTGGGAGCTCACTGACTCTGAAATAACAGCTGAGGAACCTTCATGGAAAGGAACTAAACCCTCTAAATGTAGATGAGAGTCAAAGGGTGTGGGCAGTTTGTGGAGACTCTTGCAGTTGGACCAGAATTTATTCCTGATTTGAGCTTCTGGGAGCCCATTCCCTACAGAGGAACAACTTACTGAGCCTTGATTCTAGGAAAAAGACTCTGACCTACCTCAACTAGATATGCCAGACTGAACTGACTTACCTTCAGATTCTTTGCTCTACCTGGGGAATAAAGCTTACCTCTAATCAGGAGGTTAAGCCATGACCAGAATTAGCCATAGAGAATCCAGCAATTTGGATTGAAAAGATACACAGGAAGAAAAGAGCAGGAACTTGAGGTTTAGTGATTTTTTTGTTTTGATGTGGTAACAAGTGAACATATATATCTTTTGCTAGGTCTCTGGCCAAAAGGCAAGGTCAGTTTTTTGCTTCTTGGTTTCTCTGATCTAGCAGGTTTTTACTTACGCATCTGACTTCTGAATCTTTGTTCATAATAGAGTGAAAGAGACTTAGTCTTAACCTATATACCACAGCTATAGCAGAACTGGGACCAAAAGACAGAAATATCATCTATGGCACTGCCTAAGTGGCTGGCTGGGCACTGACTGCAGGGTCATGGGTCTGTAGACAATAATTAGAATATCAGTAGAAAAATGTGCAGCTGCTAACCTAACAGAAAAACATTGACCCAGATCCAGAAATACAAGCACATTTTCTACTAAATTATAATTAGATATTAACTATAAAAGATGGCCAAGATGCAGAGAGGCTATGTAACAGAGAGGGATCAAGGGATCACACATGAATCTCACTTGGAAGGAGAAATAAAATAGATATCACCATTGAATTGCAGAGTGGACATGGGAGCATGAGGATCAAGCTGGGAGAGAGTTCTGGGAGAGACAACTTGAATGGAAGGACTCTCTAGGAAGAGCTGGAACCCTAGTGCAATTGAGACTCACAGCAATCTAAGAGAGTAATCTGAGATAAGACTCCAAGCAATGGGGGACAAGGAGTCTGAGCCAGCCATGTCCTGTAACCAGGCAAGACTTCCAGTGGAGGAACTGGAACACCAACACACTCAACCATAAAACTTCCAACCTACAATTTGTTCTACCTACAAGATGTGCTAGGGTAAAGATGTTGCAGAAATTGCAAGAGTGGTAAACCAATGACTGGTCCAGCTTGAAACCTATACCATGAGAGAGAGAACACATCTTTGACATTGGCTAAAGGGCCAGAATCTAGAAGAGGAATAGCCCAGAGATATAGGATAAAATCACACATGACTGGATTTGATTTCTAGTGTTTTTCTACTACACTCATAGATTGATGTAAGTGTCCTGAGAGAGACTTCACCCAGCAACTGTTAAAAATAGATACAAACCCACAGCCAAATATTAAGTGGAGCTCCAGGAATCTGCTCTTACTACTTTTGATGGACATTAATGTACACAAAAGAAATAAAAGAAGCAGGTGGGAAAATGGCTTAGTAGGAAAATGTCTTGTGGAGCAGTTAACCAAGCATAGGAACTTCAGTTTAGATGCTTAGCGTCAAATTGAAAGCCAAGCAAAGTGGAGGTGTGGTTATGCAAGAATGATCATATTTATAATCTTAGTTCTGGGTAGAGACCTGGGCAGAGACAAACAGATTCGGGGGGCTCACCAACCAGTCAGACAAGCTGAGACAAGGAACTCAGGATTCAGTGAGAAATCCTGTTTGGAAAAGGAGAAGGAAAAGAGTGAGAAAGACAGACAACTGGGAGAGCCATAGAAGAAGACTTTGCACCCACCCTCACATAAACATAGTCATGCACAAATCCCCCAACATACATATGTATAGACATAATAATAATAATAGTAATAATAATAATAGTAATAAATACTTTTATGTCCATAGCTTCTGCTCATAAAGGCCATATCAGTGTCAGTCATCTGGGCCACTAGCTGGGGCCAGGTTGGTGTCTGAGGTTCATGTTGCCATGAGGGCCAAGTTGATCCAGGGGATCTGTGCTGCCACCTGGAACCATGATGACATCAGAGCCCACACTGCTGCCTAGAACTATGTCTGAATCCATGATCCTACCATAGCAAGGGTTTGTATTGATGTCCGTTTTGGTGATTTGTTACATATTTAATAAAACCTGAAATATTGAGAGACAGCACACAGTCAAATCCTAGGCAGACAGCTGATGAATTTGTTAATCCTTGAGTAGAAGGACAAATAGCTGAGATTCAATAGCACACACCTTTAATTCCAGCAGAGAGAAAGCCTGGGAGTGGTAACCTATACCCTTAACCCCTTAACTCCAGAGATAGAACTTTTCTGTTTCTGTGAGTTCAAGGCTAGCTTTAAAAGAGAGTAGTACACACTTTTAATCCTAACCTGGGTGGGATACAGCTGAGAAGGCTGTATAAGGCCTCTTTGGAACCCAGCAGAGACAGAAGTGACTAAGATCCAGGCTGAGGAAGTTGCAAGACCGCTGGGTGAGAACTGACTGTGATGTTTTCCTCTCTCTGATATTTCAGCCTTTCCCTGATATTTGTCCAAGTCTTTATTTCATACAATCCAAATTCGTGCTACAGTCCATCACTCATGGTGCCACCTAAGGCCACCTAGATAACTAGGAAATAGGCTACCATCTGTGGCTATGTGAGTGTCCTGGGAGCTGTGCCATAGCCAGGGCCATCCAATTTGAGTGTTCCACGTTGTTACCTGGAGCTGCTACCAAGGGGCCATGTCTGATTCTGTGGTCCTATAGCAGCGAGGGTCTGAGTTGATGTGCTTGGCTCCTGTTATTACCAAAGCCCAAGGATCTGCTCTGAAGAGATTCTACTCTTGGTTGTTGTTGTTTTGCTTTGTCTTCTGTTGTTTTTTGCTTTGCTTTGCTTTGTTTGTTTTTTGGCTTTTCTTTTAAATTTTGTTTTGTTTGAAGGTAAGGTAGCAAGCGGGTAGAGAGGATGAATGTGAGGAGGTGTGGAGGTGAGTAGGATCAGGATGTATGATGTGAAATCCTCAAATAATCAATAAAAGTTAATAAATAAAAGACAAAGGAGAGAAGGATATAGGGACTGTCTATAGAATAGAAAATAACGTGGTTATAAAAGAAATTTTTATTTATAGCACACATTGTAGCATAAAACTAATTCAAATCTAAAAGTGATGTGTATATGTGTGTATAAGAAAAAGAAACTAGAGACAGATCCAGCAGATTAACAATTTATATAGAAATATTAAATCTGTGATGTGTCAAAGAAAACATTGAAAAATTTTAAACTATCACTTTCAAATTTGAAAACTTAATATAGCATATAGTGAGAGAGAAAAATAGCTAAATATAATGAAAAAGAATAAAAGTCTAGGAGTAGATCACTGGTATATTTTCTTGACTTACAAAGTAAGGTTTATTGGGATGAAAGTGTGTGTGGGGGGGGAATGCTATTTTCAATGAGTGAACATTCAAATATCCACATAGGGAAATATAATAAGATGAGTTCTAAGAACCTCTAACTTCATATCTTGCTTTTAATTTAAAATAAATTCTAAACTCAAATGTGAAAAGTAAACATTCAATTCTCCTGGAACCTGCAAGCAGCATTGACCTAACAGGTAGACTAACAGCAGATCATCAGGTTTCTCTCCTCCAGTCTCCCTCAGCTCTGTAGCCTACCACATGCTGCAGCTTCCCCTCTTCCTGCTTCATCTCCAGTGGATCACACAGATCTTTCCCTTCAACACCCCCCTTATTGCTTTATACCAGCCCTCAACAGGAATGTCCTGGGATGCACAGGGCACTCCGCAGATTTACACTCCCCCTCCTCTCTTTCATATGAACACTATTCTTACATTAGTATTTCCATCAAGATTTGCTTTAGGAAGTACTTTGCCCCAGAGAACCTAAAGCAAATGTCTGCAGACACACTGTGTAAGAACAGGCATAACAGCGTTATCTATGGTACCTCAAAACAGAAAGTATACTGAAGGCTGCTCACAAAACAGTAAGCAATAGAATCAAACGATGTGCAAGCATTGGGCTTTAGAACAACAGTAAAAAAAAAATGTACTTTTGATCTTCAAAAGAGCTGATTAAACCTCAAGAAGATTGAGTCAAATGGAACTGAACTGCACCTGACAGGTTTCAGAGCAGACAATCGAATCTGTTGTATTAGAACCTCAGTGAAGGTTAGTCCTCTCCAGGGTAAGAGGTTTTTATGGCATGATGGAAATGTTCCATATCTTTTTTTGTCTTCAGCGTAACTACAAAAATAACTACATATGTAAAACGATTGTGAACTACACACCCAGCACAACATACTTCACTATGTCTAAACACATTTTTAAAGTTGTATTTAAAACCCCTTAAGGAGTTTTTCTACAAGATGCAAAACTTGACCATGAAAGGTCTAGGCCTCCAGGTGGTTCCTTTGAAACAGAAGCAGCTTCTGTGAGCTGAATTACAATGCAGCACTGAATCTCCCAAGCTCTATATTGTCTTGTAGTCGCACAATCCCGGACACCAAAAATTCACATTCTGAAATATTTCTTCAGCAATTCTCCATGCTGGGAAAGTTCCAAACAGTAATTCATAATGAAGAAAAATCTCTGCCTGAGAATGAAAGGTACGAGCTGGCAGCATTGTTTCTATTCATGAGGACGATCTTGCCTAGGCTCACAACTTTTATCATGTCAGCTAAATGCATTATTGGGTAATATATATTTTAAAAGATTATAGTTTTATTTCTTTGCAAACTGAATACAAGATTTCTTTAAATACATTAAAGGCTAAAGTAGAGGAGTATAAGAAATGCAGTAGAGCCCACTCTGCCAGAAGGACATGGGGACACCAGCCTGGATTCTGCTGTGTCTTCCTTTCAAGCTCATGCACATACAAGAAAATTCTGAGCAGCTATAGCTGGAAGTCTTGCAGATAAGAAAATGAAAACTAAATTGAAGAAGTAAAATTAGTTCAACTACCTCAAAGATTAATTCCTTGTTATATAACAGCACTTTGTAAGGGATAGCCTCGGCCCTCACAGGGCAGGGATATTAGGCTATCAGCACAGCTGATTTGACTTAGACAATGAATCCCTGCAACATGCCTCGACTTCATTATTAACACAGCTGTTTGAATCCTAGTTCTTTTATCACAAGATTTAGGTGAACTAGAATCTTCTGCTTGGAAGATAATACAAATTGAACCTCTACATGAGCTCTGCAGAGATATTCTCTGATGCTATAGAACTTGGATTCACAGCCCAGTTTCAGAGTAAGGAAGAAAGTGAAAGCATGCCTCATACACCCTCCTAAGAGCAGCCTACAGGCAGAAGGTCTTGAGAAAATGTTCTTTGGATCCTCTATGATAGACAACTATATTTATTTCTTTGCTCTATGGATACATTTTTGTTCAACAGAGGTGGAATCATGTAAGACCACATACTCTAATCAGATTATTTATTTTGTACAGGAAACAATGATAAAATTAGAAGTTCATCAATTAATTGTTTTCATGGTTTTAGCTCAGTATCCTAGACTGCACACTAAAGCTAAAACAGTTTCAGAGACAAAATGTAAAGCTGACTTCTAATCTTAGTGTTTAAACCACAGAGCTTTCTGGTTCCTATGGCAAATATAGAGTGTTCTGTAACAGATAACCAACATACCACACAATCTCTGGCTGCACTGCATCCATCATACATGGAACTAAAATGTGACCCAAAGAAGCTGGCATGATTAGTAGAGTCAACAATGAATTCTTATGAATTCAGCCAGGAAAACTCATTATCTTCATTTTAGGATTTATTTTTGTTTTTAACTATGTACATGTGTGCAAGAAGAGTAAGTGGCATATCTTCAGAGTCCACATGAGGGTGTGGAATACCATAGACCAGAAGTTAAAGTGCTTGGGAGTTACTCACCTGGGTGCTAAGAACTAACCAAATTCCAAACTTGAGTCCTCTGAAAGAGAAGTGTTCTACTGCTAACTGCTAACCATCCCTTTAGCCCCAAGTTCACTGGTCTGTAAAGAAGAAGGTTAAGATACTTCAAGACAAGAAGAGAATCACAAACAAAAATTCTCTGTTTAACCAGGCATACCAAACATCACATTTAGTAATGGCATGTTAAATTATCCTTAATCATTAACTTAACTTATGTTATGCATTCTTCCTGTTTTGTATCTTTCACATTATTACAGCTTCAATTAGCACCACTGGAATTTTCTTGCAAATCATCACTTATGTAAAAATGAAGATGATCAATGAATCCATTATATTTGTTTCTCTTTTAAGAATGTATTTCATTTGTTAGGCAATTATTAACTTGATGGGTAAATGCCATATAATTCTTATTTTACTCTTTACTTTGGGAAGGCTTTTATGTGGTTTCCTGATATTGTTGTTACTTCCTTTTGCTATGAAGTCATAATTCAATAATTTGGAAACTAAAGTGTTAATTTCTCTCTTGCGGATTTGGAGATGCCACTCTTCACATAGTCACACATATATAAAGTATGTATTTTCAGATACTCATGTTTTCTAAATAGGAAAATTTAAAATCTCACAAATGAAAAATCATATTCAAATTGATGTGTTTCCAAAGCATGGTTGCCAATCATTTGCTTCTCAATATTTGTTACAATATAGATACTTCAGGCCTCACTTCAGAATTACTGAACACACATTAGTATAAGGATCAGACACTATTTCTTTTAATAAGCCTCACAGGTGAATTCTTCATATACTCAAGTGCAGAAAGCTGCTGGAGACATATTTCTGGGTTGTACAGCTTGAATTTTATATAAATCACTTCATTTTTAAACACTCCAGTGAAATGCATAATGCATAGATTGGCGACTTTCTAAAAAGATGAGTCTAGTTGGTAAGTTCAGAAGAGCATCCCAGTGGAACAAGAATAGGCTATATTAGTAAACTTTGGAAAAATGGTGTGAATCTGACTGAACTTAGACAGAGAAAGAAAAATAAAAGAAACTAGGCCAAAGGGCAGGGTGATTAGTATTCTCATCATCACGTTGGCAGAAAATAGCTTCTAGGACATCATGAGAATGAAAGATCAAAGTCTCAAAAGTCTCTGTGCACATACTCCATTCCGGGTTGCTCTGGAAATAAGACCTTCAGCCTACCAAGATGGCATAAGGATAAAAAAAAACCCATGTGTAAATAAGGTAAGGACTAGTGGGAGGGACCATGCTATGTTTCTAGACTATTAGAGAAATGTTTGCTAATTCTGAGGCTGGAACTTAGGGTTCCTGGAGAAGGATCTGATCATGTATAGAAAGGCTAATAGAGCTTGTGGACTCAAGCTGAACTCACCTGTATGAGCATCACTTCATTCTTATTTCTAGGCAATGTTCCAGTGGCTTTCAACACTGTACAGTTGTGTTATGTGGCCTGATGTAATTAACTCATTGACATCACTATTTGGAAAGACCAAGAAATTAAAGACCCATTTCTTACAAAAAACCATTACCCCCCAATACATTTCTCTGCCTCCGAGGGGATTTCAGCAACCCAGGAAGACTGTTTCAAGGATACACACCCTGATTGACAACAAAATCCAAAGTTAGGAGTTCTGGGCAGGGTTCTAAATTCTGTTTTATCCATTCAAGCCAGTAATCTCCATGCATTATTTTATGTGCATAATTTTTTAATCTCCTCAATCAAAAAATGTAGACTTCAATAATCTAATGAAATTAAAAAAAAAAAAAAAACAACTGGACTTTTCCTAAGCTCTCATGCTCTGGATTCCTCTCTTCTGTTTGAAATATTTTTTCCAATGACTATTTGGTTATATATCAGATTTATACTCCTAGTTCTTTAGTTATCAGTTTATGGCATTAATATATTTGTATTGTACCTAGAGAAGATTTAGATCTCCATTTGTTGTCTTTTTTAATGTCAAGACTCTCTCCAGATCTTCTGATATACCTTGTGTGGTCTTGCATAAGAAGCATTGAATTTAATTACTCCACAAAATAAAGCTTTGTCATCCTGTCAGGACAGGCAGAAGTAGCAGTTTGGTTGCCCAAATAAGGAAAGATTCCAGAGTCAATGGCTCCTGCAGACACACTCACATCACTCAAAATCTCAGTCTGTGTATCATTTCAGTCCTGTCATACCCGATATTCAAATAAGACACTTTCCATAAAAAAGATGCCAGAACAGCTTTTTGTATTTCCCTTCTATCTCATCCCATTTTTTAATTTCTAAAATATATGTATTATTATTTAGCTGATATTTTGCTGGATTGTAGCATGTTATACCCTTTAATTTACGAAGATTTTAGAAAACAATAAAATAAGCACATATGTACAATATATTGTACTTAATCCCAAACCTCTAAATAGATAGTATAATACTTGATTTCATTGGATTATTACTGTACAAGATACAATTTGGTCTGTTTTTATTTGGTTTGGCTTACTTTTATGAGCACTATTCCTATTTTATAATTTTGGTAAAATGAAATGTGAAACCAGGGACACTCACACTCTTATCACTGTACCTGGCTATGTCAGTTAGTACAGTTGTTTAGAAAAATAGTTTAGCAGAATGCATTCAAAGGTCTTGGAAAACAATAATGCTTTCAAACATAATAAAATTCTACTTCTACAAAATCTGTGCTAAGAAGACAATCTTAAGAACCACAAATAAGAATATTGGTAGTAAATTATATTTCTCATGTTTTTGTTATGAAAGGCTAAGAGAGGTTTGATAACTGAGTTTGATGGGGTACATAATGTAAAAAATCATTAAACAATAAATATATAAATAAAAAAGAAAATATCACATACCCTGTTCTGTTATAATGTAGAGGTTGATATGAGTCAAATACTAAATATTTAATACCTATATGAGTGCAAAGTGTTAAAAATAATTGAATTAAATACTGTGGTCAAAGTAAAATTAAAAAAAGACAGGATAAGAGAGCATATAAGTTTAGAGCAACTAATTATTAAAAAGTTGGTTAAGGAAAGACATTGGAACCAAAAGAGATAAAGATACTTTCTTAATGCCACTTCCACAGATTGTGAAAATAAGGCAGTTTGGACTAAGTAAAAGATCTGTTCAAAACAGAAAGATTTCTCCAAGAGTGGAACAAAACATTCAAAATCTGTGTAATTAAGTTGTATTTATATATTACTAGCATGTCAAAATTATAAAGTATTATATAGTCTCAGAAAAAAAAGCAGTACTTAAATAACTTTTTAAAGATTATATGCTGGGTTTTGCAAACAGAATCTATGTTCTTGAAAGCCACAAGACAATGAAGTTTAAAAGGTCTTTGAGTAGATGAGGATTAGCATCCTTACTTTTTAATAGTATCAATCAGCTTTAGGATGACTAATTTGATAATGATGCATAAATATTCTTACTCTAGGGGCCAGAAAATCTAATTATTTTGAAACCTTATATTCTAAAATTAGGCCAGGACTCTCTTTGAGAAGAAAGTAAAGGATTTCAGATAAAATTGAACATAACTTTATAATCTTTCTTAATATATAAATGGAGAAAGTAACTCCCAATGTATATATATTAAAGTATGAACAAAATGACAATCCTGGTAAAAAAGAAAATCTACTAAAAATCCAGCTTTTAAAGCCTAAGGTTTACTTGTTCGTTGCTCTGCCTTCTCTCTCTCTCTCTCTCTCTCTCTCTCTCTCTCTCTCTCTCTCTCTCTCTTGAAAACACATCTCTCATGGGTGACCAAGTGTAATACAGAATAGATTAGCCTCTCACTCCCTGGTAATGATTTTACACTCTTAAGAAAATAATCTACAGTGAGCCTGGAGCAAATGAGAACATTAATGATCAATTATGTTGTTTGAGCAAAGTTTATGATTGAAATTCAATGAGTAGAAGCAACTGTGGCATTATTTAAATGAGTAAGAGTGGCTTAATGACCTATATCAGAATGAAGTAGCACTATATGTCATTAATATTTTTTCACATGAGTATTGAGAAAATAAATAGTGCAATATGTTATGTTAAATGACTAGTAGGAATTTTTATCTATTTAAAAATGTTTTTAAAAGTTTGTTCTTCTTGATTACTATAGACAGTCTTACTCAGACTAATTTGCACCTCACTGTCTAAAATAAAATTTGATGAATAATTAGTACTGTGTTTTAAAGAGTCTCCAATGGAGAAAGAATTCCATTTCAGTGACAATCATGATAACATTTCATTTCATGTAATTCCTATTTCTATTTCTCAGATAAATGATTCTATTAACATTACTTTAGTGATAGAAATATAATACAATCTATTAAAAGAAAGCTCTATAAAACATATGTGCTTGCACATCCCTGTCTATAAATGAGTTTACAATAGCATTTCTACAATTTTGTATATATATATATATATATATATATATATATATGTAATAATTTTTTGAGTTTAGATTTAAGGTTAACTTATTCAAGTTCATAATAAATATTTTCCTTCCAACAACAGTTGTGGTTAGACGAGACAGGTGGAGATACAAATATAATAAGATGTATTAAAGTGTATTTTACATAATATTTTCTCACTAAAGTATGAAAGTTAACCAAAAAAAGATTATAGTAATAATTGAGGTCATGAATAGACCATTTTCTTGTAATTACTGTATTCTGATAACAGTAATACAGTCTATGTGGTGATTAGAAAAGAAACATGTAACAGTTAACACTCAAATGTCAGAGAAATCTCAGCATGCTTTTTGCTGACACATCAGTTGCCTGTAACATGGAAGAGAGAAAAGTTCACAAAGGATGAGACCGAAGTTCAATATCACACTTAATTTGATCATAAATACAACAAAATCTATAGCAAAATATAAGCCTGGAAAATATCAAACTATATTGAAAATATACTCAAATGTGTTTACTACCTTTCCTTTTTATAATTATAAATAAAGTCATAATTTTTATCTATGTTATACTCTTGTTCAAACTCCCTTCCCCCTCATGCCCCTCCCAGTCACTCAATCTACTCTCTATCAGTTTATCTCTTCCCCAGCAAGGGCAGGAGGTCCCAAGGTCACAAGGTGGCTTAGTTCAACATCCATTAAGGCAAATCTGCGTTCCTCACCCCTACATCAAAACTGAGTCAGGTGTTTCTCTGGAGGGAATGGGCTCAAAGGTGCCCATCCAAGGTGTTCCAGATCCCAAGGTTCATTGGTTGTGGTTTGCAGCTTGGACATGCTTTGCTTTTTGCTTTTTTGGCTAAAGTTTACTAATGAGTGAGTACAACCCCATGCTTATCTTTCTGGTTTTATGATACCTCGCTCAGGAGGATATTCTCCAAATACATCCATTTGCCTGCAAATGTTAGGATATCATTTTTCTTACACTGAGTAGTACTCCATTGTGTAGATGTAGCAGTTTGTTAATCCATTCTTCAGCTGAGGAGCATCTAGGTTGTTTCCAGGTTCTTGCTATTACAAATAATGTTGCTGAGTTGAGTTAAAGCCTTTAGAATGCAAATGTGCATCTTTACGGTGTACACCCAGTAGTGGCATTCCTGGATCCTTGGGGAGATGGATTTCCAGTTTTCTGGTACTTGAAAAAGTGCTCAACAACTTTAGCCATCAGAGAAATGCAAATCAAAACAACTTTGAACTACCTTTCTTATAGACTCTAGTATCACATAATTTAGCTCTGGTATCAATTACTTTAGGTGATTTTTCTTCCAAAAAGATTATTGCTCAATTTTCATTTATCTCATAATATTGCATAATCAAATTATGCTACACTCTTGTTAATGTCTTGACAAGTTTTACACACACACACATACACACACACACACACACACACACACACACACACATGAGCAAGCAAAAAAGAGAAAGGGAGGAAGGAAAGAAGGGAATTACTGAGAGGAATAGAAATACATGAATGTAATTTTTATCCACTCATCACATCACTACAGACCATTTGATCCTCTGCAGGTTCACACCTAAAATACCAGTGCAGAGCTGTGTGGAAAGTTTGTTCCACCCCAAAGCTGGTGATGGACAGATAGTCTATGAACTTCTTCTCATACGACCTTAAAAAGCAACAAATCCCAAACCTTAATCCAGTTTCTTAAGACTTGACTCTTCTACCTGTAACTGACTCTCAAGACCTTCCAAGCTCTCTGAAACAAGTGCACTGGAGAAGATCCCTTCCTTCCTTTCTTTCTCTTGTTCTCCATCCCTGGCCAGAAGGACTTAGTCTGGAGGGCACTTAGCTTGTACAACTCCCTCTTGTCATAAAGACACATGAAATGTGTTTTATTGCAAGCTCCCATGAACACACCTAGGTGACTAATTATCAGGCCAGAACCTCTTAAACCTGACTTTTTCTCTAGTTGCTGTGAGGATATCTGCATTTTGTTTCAGTAGAATTTGGCCCATTTTAATATCCAACCCCACTTCAATGTCTACTGGTACATAAAATCTGTCTTTATGACATCACCTAGGACTGGGATTTACTTACTTTGCAGGGCTGTGTGGAAAACTATCTCTGAGGCAGAGGAAAAACTCTAAAACTTCAATCATGAAAGTTAGTTTGTTCCAAACAGATATAAGAGGGAAAAATTATAGAGGACAGGTTCTGAGCCTGTGTGCTCTGGTCAAGAAATTGGGTTTCCTATGTATGTTATGGAAAATACTAAATAATTTGGGAGTTACTACCAGGTGCCCTCCAAATTATTTGGCATGCTGAATGTTTAATTAGCTGGTGAAATCTGGCACAGAGAAAAAGAAGATAACACACAGAAGAATAATTGTGTGGCTTCACCCAGGTTTATGTTGCTGATGAATGCTGTGAGATATGGTCAAACTCTGTTTCAAAGCTGAGGAGTGGGAGGGGGCAGAAATGGCTTGTAGACTACATTTGGGTTAAGAGATTAAAAACAAGAGTCATTCTTTTTTATTATGAATAAAGTCATATTTTTTATCCGTGTATATCCATGTTCAAGCTCCCTTCCCCTTCCCACACCTCCCAGTCACTCTCTCTTTTACCCATCTCCTTATCTCCTCCCCAGAAAGGGCAGGAGATCCCAAAGTCCTCAGGTAGCTTAGTTCAGCATCTACTGCAGGCAAGTCCGATTTCATCATCCTAACATCAAGACTGGGTTAGGTGTTCCTCTGGAGGAAATGGGCTCCAAGGTGCCGGTCCAAGGTGTTTGAGATCCCAAGCTGTTCAGTGGTTGTGGTTTGCAGACTGGGTGTGCTTTGATTTTTATTTAATGTTCACTAATGAGTGAGTACAACTTCTGCTTATCTTTTGGGGTTTGTGATACCTCACTCAGGAGAATATTCTCCAAATCCATCCATTTGCCTGCAAAATTTAGGATATCATTCATTCTTATAAGAGTAGCAAACATTAATTTCAACTAATAAAACAAATACTGACATACCTAGGTATCATGCTATGCTTTTAGAAACCATGACAACTGAGCCTTCTGACAGACTATAGTTCATAATTCTTGGCAAATAGAGTTCTTGTTAAACTCTGGGAGGAAATTTTAAAGTTGGGTATAACTCTTCTGACTCTCAAATTTATGCTGATCTGTTAGGAGTAGAGTTTTTATAAACTGGTTTAATTGTTTCCACCTGCTCATGGGTGGGTATTGTTTCATGCCATCTGCAATATTTTATAGATTTTTTTGTTGCAGCTGCCTAAAATCAATGCCTCTTATAGTGACCATAACTATGGCCCGCCTGACACCAGCTGGGCTAATTGCCATCATCTTTACTAATGACTGAATGCATGAGTACTTTTTGTACAAGCCAGGCATTTTAATTCTACATTAGAGGTAACTTTGATGTGCAAGCTTTTGACCTGCATGCAGAAAATGGTTCACAGTAAAAAGGCTTGTCTGTTCAAGTTAACCTCATAAAAAATTATAACTAGTCAAAACTACAGAGAACATTATTCCAACATGAAATAAGCCAGATTTATCTAAGCCAATGATTTTGGTTTCCTTCATTAGTCATTACAGATAATATCTCAAATACTAAAGGCTTAGATGGCTCTACAGAAATCATAGCAAATATATCCAGGAGAGACTGCTTAAAAGTATTTCTACAGCCAAGAATTTTCTAGGCCTTGGTATTGAATCTTGGAAACACAGAGTTTAGAAAATGGATTAAAAAATATCTTGTGTTAAGTAAAATCCACACATGTGAAATATAGCTCAGATAAAACCATTTAAAACCCATAGTCTGGGAGTCTATTTTAGGTATAGTATAATGGTACTGGTAAAATTGAGGTTTCTTTTCTGATTTCAGTAGTCTCATTCACAAAAGAACTTAGAAATGCATTCAGAAGGAGGTTGGGGGCAATTTTATTAAAGTTTGAAGGAAAAAAAAACAAACAGCAAAACAAAAATATGTGGCAGGCATGCTGTAAATCTCTGCAGCTGTCAAGAAGAGGGAATGGATGATAGGCAGAAGGCAGCCTTTAAGGCACGGCCCAAGAAAGCATGTAGGCTCGGCAATCGAAGTCAGCAAGCAACTAAATGGCAGAAGGCAGAAAAGAAGAAAGTTCTAGAGAAGTAGTGAAGATACCCAGATACTCAGACCTCTGAGGACAGCACATCTATGCTTTATCCAATATCTTAAAAAAAAAGAAAAGAAAAGAAAGAAAGAAAAGAAGTGGCCATTTTCTGGATTATTCAGGAAAGTGGGCAGGCGACATGGCCAAGGCCAAGGTTGTCTAAAGGAGTTTCACAATTGGAGAGGTTTCTAGAATGGAGATATATATTATCTCATTAAGGAGATAATTATTCCGCCCATCTTTCTAACATGTCTTCAAGTGATTTAGCTTTGAGAAAAGGGAACGATTCCAGGTCTGGTGATTGATAGGCCATCTGGAATGACCACTAAGAGAGAACAAATAGTACATAATGTCTAATATTTGAAGCAGAGAAGAATGTTATATGTCCACCCGAGGCCAAACATATTCCACTCCTTTGAATGGGAGGCCTAAAGAAGGGCAAAGATGATGTTTACTTTTCTATTACCAAGGAAATTGAAGAGGGAGTTCAAAGGGACTGTGAGGAAGGGGGCTATCCTCCACAGCTTCCAAGGCTAAAATCCCCGTCTTCTTACCTATCATTTCCCTTAGAGATCCTGAAATTATTTAGGAAGTAAGCTGATATTAGAAAATCGAAATAACCTATTTGCATAATAAAAATTCAGATGCCCGATTCCAAAGCTGTTCACCAAAAGAAATGATCTATAGACTGAGTCCAGACAAGCATAGTCATTTAGACAGACAAAAATACCTCTCTGGCTTCTGCCTATGACAGCACCAAAAACATTTCCAGCGTCTGACTGAGGCCAAAAATGCAATCACTGACTTTCAGGGCCCCTGCCCTAAAAGTTGCTAGAGCAGTTTCTACCCCGTCCTTATCATTGATGCCATTAATTAAGTCATGCCTTGAACATATATGGAAATGCTCCCCTGTGCCACTAAATCACCCTGAAATAAAGCATTTGCAGTATGTATTTCTCTAACTCCAAGGAATGCTAAATCCTCTCAGACAACTGGGAAATTCTGATATAAATTCCTGGTGTTCTTTACGATATTAATCTCTAGCTAGCTGCCTTTATATTTAATCCAGACCTCAGTCTTAAATCAATTGTGTCTTCAAAATAATTATTAATATACTTCTCTTTAAAATAGACTTTGGAGGGGACTGGACAAACATCTCAGCAATTTAGAGCATGTGTTGCTGTTGCAGAGGCCCTGAGTTCAATTCCTAGCACCCACATGGTGGTTCACAATCATCTTAAACTCCAGTTCTAGAAGACTGAGTGCCTTCTTCAAATCTTCATTAACATAGGCACACATATGATACACATGCATATGCAGGCAAAACATGCACACACAAAAATAAATCTATAATTAAATATTAAAAATTTACTGTAGACTGTTTTATATCTAACTCCCACTTCTATAGTTCCCTGAACAGTTTTACTCCTTTGAGAATAGATTTTAAAGATTATTTGTATTGTCTCTGGCTGATTAACCAATTTTCTGTTTTCTAAAAATGTTTAGAGGGGGTATGCAGATAGGCATAGAATATGCAGAGGCTTTTCAATGATTCTTTTGGAGAAGAGTAGAAGAATTTTAATTTTGGAACACTAAATCACTATCAAATGTGCAGGTCACATTTGTTTCAATAAGAGGCTTAACAGTTTCAAAAGCTAACATATCTAGCCAAATGCTCCTGGGTAGGAAACCGGGAAGCTCTCCTGGGTCACAGTTCTCATTCAGGTACATGTAGAAATGTATCATTCACTTGAAAATATTCAGCTCTGAATAACAACTTTAAACACTAGGATTAACACATGTAAAACATATATATAACATTGATCCTGAGCATGGGCAGTTAGTGTTCAATTACTCCTCTACACAGGGAAAGGTGAAGGTATCTATCATCTCATCTTTACTTTTGGCACAAGTATCTCACATTTCCATTATTTTTAATGATTCTAAAATCTCTGCCATGTTATTTCATAAAATTATAAACAAATGTTAAAAGACACACAGTGAGATTGTTGAAATGATTTCGTATTTATGTCTCTGTCTTTCCTTTAGGGAACCGAAGGGATGTTGATAACTGACTTTGAACATAGTTCTTTTTTAATTTTTAGTAAGAATTTTAGTAATTATAAACTCTGAGAGAAAAGCCAAAAATGAGGGATAACTTTAATCTGTATTATATCCAAAACATCAAACATATTGCCTTGACATAAACACCAAACAAACAAAAAGTGTGTTTCAAATTTGTTATCCAAAACATACATAGGAATGTATTTCAATTTTCAAATCAAGAAACTTAAGCAAAGAACATTTTAGAAAAGAAATATTTAGCTAAATTAATCTCCAGTCCATTTTCCTTTGATTAAAAAAAAAGAAATCTCACAATTAGCTGTAGAATTTCAAAGGGCTTCAATCATGAATTGAACCTATGAAGAGCATTCTTACGGTGTCTGAGAACAGGCAAGAGAAAATCAGAGAACATAATATTCTCTATACACTCAAGATATCTGTGCTTAGAACACAAATGTGAAAAATGGGTCATGGATTGATAACAATGAAAAAGGTAGGAAACAGAAAGAAACTGATAAGAAAAAGGATGAAGTAATTAGATACAAAATAATGGTAATTAATTTCCTCATGAAGGACATTGAGATGACTCACTGGATAAAAGGTGCTTACTCTGGAGCCAGTGGGCCTGAGTTTAATTCTCAGAACCCACATGATTGAAGAAGGGAAGTGATTCTCACAAAAGCTGTCCTCTGATGTTCACAGACAGGCTGTAGCATGTGTGCATGTTCCTTCATCATATAAAAACTTTTGTCATGAAATTAAGGAAGAAAGTGAAGAATTTTCAACTGACAATGAAAACTTATGACAAATACTAAATGTACATTCTCACAATAAAATGTGCAAAAGTTAAATGTGCTTGTTTAATAACCACATATACATTGAAGATAATTAGAGATATGAATTGCAATAACAAAAGACAAAATGAAGACATTAACAGGAGACCTCTAAGGGGCAGAAGAGATAGCTCATTGTTTAGGAACACTGACTGATTGTCCAGAGGACCTAGATTTGGCTTCTAGCATCCACATAGTGCCTCACAACCATCTCTAACTCCAGTTCTAGGGAGGTTAGATATTCTATTCTGGCTTCCATGGATATTATATGCAAATTGTGCCTAGACATACAGACACACAAAACATAGAAACACATAAAATAGAATAAAAACAATTTAAAAGAAACATATTTAAAAATATATTAAATGTGTATTAAATGATCAAACACATCTAATCAGTGTCTGAAAGTAAAAATAAGAGAATAGCAACTAAAAGGGTAATTCTTGAAAATTTCTCAAAAATATGAAAACTATCAATTCACAGATCCCCAAAATGCTGCAAACCCCAAGCAGTATGAACATATAAAACAATGAAAAGAAATATAGAAAAAATTCAAAGTTGACAAAGTAAAAGTATGTTACTTTCAAAGGAATACAGTTATAAAAACAAAATCCAGGCAGTGATAAAAATGTATATTGCAGTGATAGCTGCCAATCTTGAATTCTTTACTGTCTAAGACTACAATTCAAAAATAAATGTATGTTATCTTTCTCCTTGTTATGAAAAGTATATCAAAAAATTTAAGGAAAAATTTGTTTTGGGTTCATGAATTGAGGAGATACAGCCCATCATTTCAAAAAGGTAAGAATAGTGAGAACATGAGAAAGTGGGTCCCATCCAATGGGCTCAAAGAGAGATAACTCTGGTGTTCAGGACATTTTTATTTTTACCATTTTATTCAGTTTCAGACCCCAGTTCACAAGTAGGATATTCTTTCTTCAGGTATATGGTAATTATAATTTTAGTAAGGATTATTAGAAATTAAGGATCTGTGTGTACCTTTATATCCATATATGTACATATATACATATATACATATGCCTTTACATTTATATACTCATTAGCCTATAGCAATACCACAAGGGGGGGAATAATGAGAGTTGGAGTTTCCCAACACCTAATTGGCCCAGGAGGCACCAAATCTGTCCCAAACCAAAAGTATTTCAAAGATTTGTCTTTGGTATATGAACAGCATTTCATATAACTGTGAAGAAGGACAGCATAATAAAAAGAAAAGTGAAAAAGATAAATAAATTGCTACAATAAGGCAAGAAATTATAAATAAAAGAGAACAAATGAAAGTAATATATAAGAGTAAGTATATGAAAGTTAAATTGAAGAGGTAGTCCAGTAACTGAAGTCAGTTGTCAGGAACAAAACAGACAAAATATAATTCAACTGTATCAATTTAGAAAAAATACCTAAAATATAACTACACAAAATGCTAAAGGTAAATGTAAATGTAGTATTATACAAGTTTAATTGTTTAATTTGATGAAAATGAAAAGAAAAATAAATCTCTATTAGATAAATACAGAATAACTTCACAATGGTAAATAGGTGAGTTGATTGGAAAAATATGAACACTTTCAGTGTATTTTACAAATAATGTACCCTCAAATTATATGAAGATAATTTAAAAAATGAGAATTGAAAACAATAATTCCTAAAAGATTTTTAAACATCCCTTCCAGTAGAAAGAAACTAAATAAAAAGGAAGAATTAAAAATCAAAAAGAATTTATTTTTTTCAAACCTAAAACAATAATCAGCATCTCTGAAATAAATTTTTAAGTACCTACACATCCCACATCTACAGCAAAATTAAACATATGTTTGTTGCACTATAAAATAAGCTTCATTAAATTCCAAAAGACTGAAATTATGCAAATAATATTTTCTACTTATTGGAGTCAAGCCAGAAAAAAATAAACAAAATGTTAAAAACAAGATTTACCAACATTCCAGATTGCTTATGCAGAACATCACAATAGATTAGACACATTTTAATCTTAGTAGCTATACAAATATAAAATATTAAACTGAGATAAAAGTAAATATTCTTGGAGAAGAGAGATAGTCTTAAAAGCATTAGAAGTGAGGCAGAGTGAGGGAAGACTTGGGGAGAACAGGAATAGGAAAGATCTGTGGTTGATATGTAAAATAAATTTTAAAAATTCTTAAATAACGGGGCTGGAAACAAAAGATTAGGCATCCCCACTAACAAACTAAGAAATGAAAATAGCATCAGACAAAATGTAGGAAAAAGTATTTATTAAACATAAAGAAATCATAAATGCAATCAAGTAGTATATTCTAAAGTCTAATGAACAACAGTACGCACAGAGAAAGACAGAAGACACAAATCACAAACCCCAGGATGTAACAGATCGGCAACTCCAGAAAATGTAATTATTAGGTGGCTGGTAAGAGGTATTTCAAGCAACCACAAGCTAATTAATTGGAAAATATTAAGTAAGATCATCAAATTTCTTGAAAAACATATCTTATCAAACAGAAAATTTAAATATCAGGAACAGAGCTAAAATTTGTAAAAGTAATTACTTTTTCCATACGAATAAAACTAGCTCAGAGTCAAATATGAATTCTCAAAACAAAACAAAAAACTTTTTAATAATATCAAGCAGTGCCTCCTCTAAATAAAAGAAGGAATACTGTCGAACTTTCTTTGAAATGGTGGTACAATCTGTCTACCTATATATTTGAAAAAAGAAAAAAACCTACAGGAAGACATAATAAAGCAAGAAACATTTAGAGATATTTTAGAAAAGAAAGAATGGATTGATATTCACAAATATTAATTGTATTAAAAAATAATAAAATGAGCTCATAGTTATTTGACCATGATCCCTGGCTACAAAACCAATATATACACATTAACTTTATTCAAATATAGTGAAATTAAAACTATTTAAAATTAAAAAAAAGACATTGCATCTACTATCAAATACCTAGATTAAAAAAACTAACAAAATACAACAGGTATATCCATAGAAACTACAGAATATTAAATATTAAACAATAAAATATATGGAAGAAATTATCAAATTCACAATATGTACCTGCCAGCCGAAAATGTGCTACCTGGTGCAATAGTACTCTAATGGGAGCATTCAACTGCTCTCCATTTGAATTTTAGAATTCTTCTACAGGAGAGAATATATTAAAACCCGTGGCAAGGGGTATCATAGGTCATAGTATGGGACTTAGCACTGTTATTTAGCTAAATTAACAATGTCAAGATGCTTTCTAAATCTATGTTTATACTTAGAGACAAGCATCATCCCAGCCTTACTTAGAGCTTTTCTTCTAATACAACACAGAATCTCATGGATGCACCAACATTTTGATGGTAAGAAACAGATGAGTGTTCAACCATAAATAAGATGTTTATGCCATTGATAAGACTCATGGAGCACCTTGGTAGAAGGGCAGAAGGAAGACAGAGAAAACAACTGCAAAATGTCATCTTTGGGGAAAGGCACAAGCTCATTGATCAATAAACCAGTACCAAGTCAGTTTTATTAATTATAGCTCTTTCTTATAACTTGGAATCTGAGATGGTGATACTTCCCAGAATTTATTGTTTAGGATTATGCTGACTGTCCCAATTCTTGTGTTTCTTATAAAAATTAAAATTATTATTTTCAGTTTCTGTGGAAAAATGCATTGGAATTTTATGATGTTTGCCTTGAATCTATAAGTTGCTTTTAATAGAAGGGCCATTTTCACAGTATTATTACTGCCAGACTATGAACACTGGCAGTTTTTACACATTCTGGGGTCTCTAATTTTCTTTTGCAACATCTTAAACTTATAATAATACAAGCCTTTCACTTTTTTGCCTAAATTTATTTCAAGATTTTTTTGAAGTGATTTTTCTCTGATTTCTTTCTGGATAGTGGTTTTTACTGATTATGAGGAGGTCACTGATTTTTGTATCTTTTATTTTTATCCTGCTAGTGGGCCAAATGTCATCAGTTTCACAAAGTTTTCTGGTGAAGTCTTTGGGTATTTCATTCATTGAATCATACCACTTGCAAATAAGGATGTTTGGACTTTTTCCTTTCATATTTGTATCCTTATCACTATAACTTCTCTTAATGCTCTAGCTAAGACATTAAGCACTATATCGAATTGGAGGGGAGAGCATAAAATTCTTGTCTTGCTCCTTATTTTAATGGCAATTCCTTGAGATATTCTACATTTAACGTGTATCTGTATACTGCCTTTATTATGTTGAGATATGTCTCTGGTATCCCTAGTCTATGGGAATTTGAAAAGAATCCTAGACTACTGTTCATCTAGAGAGATGATCATGTGGTATCTGTCCTAGAGTCAACATGGTGGACTATGTTTTTTAATTTTTATTTTTTCATTATTCTTTATTTTTATAGAATAAAGTCTCATTTTTTATCCATGTATCCCCTGTGCCAACACACTTCCCCCTTCCTGATCCCTCCTGGTCAGTCTTCAGCCTCCCTCCTCCCCAGCCTCCATCCCCTCCCCAGAAAGGGTAAGAGGTTCCAAGGTGGATTAGCTCAGCATGCACTCTATGTAAATCCAATTTCCTCATCCTAATATCAAGACTGGATTAAGTATTCTTCTGAAGGGAATGGGCTCCAAAATGCTAATCCATGCACAGAAACACACTCTGAACCCTTCCCTTGAGTCTTCACCTATTGCCGATGTCAGTGAATAGTTGCCTGTACTTGGAGGGCTTAGTTCCTTTTCCAGATGGAGCCCAGGTGGCTGTTCTGGTTTTTTTTTTATTTGTGTATATTGGACCATCTCTATACCTCTGAGATAAAGCATTTATACTGGGCCAGACTTTATGACCTTACTAGCATGAGAAAAACTGTAACTATATGTTATGATAATGGACTGGGCCCTAAAAATGTAGCATAATGTCCAGAATTTGGCTAAGGAAGAAGCACTGACAATGTAGAGGGAAAGCGAGAAGAAGCGAGTATTATGAGAGTGTGTAGGAGCAACAGAAATGTAGGGATGAAGCTATGCAGAATGTTAGTGTATATGTTCTAAGTAAGAGATGAAGAAGAAGCCTAAAGAGAGAGCAAGAGACATGAGAGAATGAATGAATGAGAGAAAAAATGAATAAAGAATGAATGATGTAGAAGCATATGTATGTGAATGAGTGTATGAGCGATAAAACTGAATGAAAAGCTGCTGCTACATATAGCAACTGTGCAAAGAGCTGTACAGTATAAAGTATCATATGATGAGAAAGCTAAGTATATGAAATGAATAGCTGTGACTATGTAGAGATTTGTAACTGTATGGGAGCAAGGAATATGAAATTGTATAAAAGGATATGTAGGAAAAAATGTATGTAAAAGAAAGATATGTAGATGTGGAAATAGATGTGAATATGTATAGAGATGTATAGTCATATGTATGTAAAATATGTACTTGTATGTATAGAATGCATATATATTTTTTATAGTCAGAGATGATTTTTAAGAATAAATAAAATAGAAAATTACCATCAAAAGGCTTTTATATTTCTTTTTTTACTAGTGAGTTAGACAGAGATTCATTCTTAATTACCCTCAGATAAAAATGTTTCTTATTCAATCCCTCAGCTACAGTGAGGCATTCCTTTTATTACTATGAATTGCATCGTGGGAGCTGACCTGCCATGGTCTACATTTGGGGCTAAATAACTAATCTAGCTAAAGGATTTTTAATCTTTTCAAAAGACATTTGTAATTTCATTCTTCATATTATGCCAGTGACCATGTCAGAGGAGCATCAGAGGGCAGTTAACTTCAAGGGACTGATCTACTAGGGAACTAAAGAGAGCCTCAGCAGCACAATGTTTCTTGCTACTTGCTGTGTCTTTGCATGTTTGCTGCTGGCATTTTTCTCTGCTTTCTCACATGGTGTGAATGGGCATGGAAAAAGCTCTACTTTCCTTAAAACGGCATAATCATCTCTTGAAATTTTTTCATTCTGCTGAGCATTTATTATTATCTTTTAATTCAAAAGTTTTGTTTTAAACATATCCACCACTGTTTTACCTCCTGCCCTTTTTCCCAGTCCTCCTCCAGCTTCCCCCAACTTGTCTCCCCATCCATTTCTCAGAGAGGGCAAGGACTCCCAGGTGAGTCAATGCAGCAGATCCAGTTGAGGTAGGATCAAGCCTCTCCTCCCAGTATCAAGGCTGAGCAACATGTTCCTCTATAAGAAACGGACTCCAAGAAGCCAGTTCATGAACTAGAAATAAATTCTGGTCCTACTGCCAGAGGTCTACCGGGCATTTTTTTATCTGTGGATTATTATAAAAATGAATTTCTTCGAAGCTTTCTTGTTAAACCGAAGCAATAATTTTATGCAATAATATTGCTAGTTTAAATAGGATTTTGATGATTAAGGGTTTTTAATAAATATAGTAAGAGATTATGATAAAGGTTAGTTTAATGAAAAATTAACATAGGTTAAGGTAGAATAAAATGTTACCCCTGACTCTTTATGAAGCAAGGCTACAAAGAATAAAAATAAATAAAATAAAACATGGAAGAATCACACAGCTAGAACACAAGGGTTTTTTTTTTTCCTTTATTTTAAAGGCTTTTTTTTTTTAACATGCCAACCACATTTCCCCTTTCCTCACTCCTCCAACTCACCCACTGCTTCCACCTCATCCATCCCTCAAAGAGGATAAAGCTTCCCATGGAGAGTCAACAAAGTCTGGGATATCAAGTTGAGGCAGAACCAATTCCCTCCTCTATATATCAAGGCTGAGCATGGTGTTCCTCTATAGTACATGGGTTCCAAAAAATTAGTTCATGCACTAGGAATAAATCCTAGTGCCACTGCCAGGGGCTCTACAAGCTACCCAGGCTGTCATCCACATTCAGAGGGCATAGTTTGACCTATGTAGGTTCCCCACTGTCAATCCAGAGTCAATGAGCTCAGAAGTTTGGGTCACTTGTCTCTGTGGGTTTCCCCATCATGATTATTTGTTCACATAATCCCTCCTTCCTCCCTTAGAGTAGACTAGGAGCTCTGCCCAGTACTTACCTGTGGATCTCAGCATCTGCTTCCATCAGTTGCTGGATGAAGGTTCTAGAATAACAATTAAGGTTGTCATCATTTTGCTTACGGAGGAAGGTCAGTTCAGACATCCTCTCCACTATTGCATTGGATCTTAGCTGGGGTCATCCTTGTGGATTTCTGGGAGTTTCTCTAGCACCAGGTTTTTCTCTAATCCCCTAATCAAGATATCTGTTTCTTTGTTTTGCCTCTCTGTTTCTCCTACAACTCAACCATCCTGTTCCCTCATGTTCTCTTCCCTCCTGCTGTTACACACCACCATGCTCCTAATTCACTCATGAGATCTTATCTATTTCCCCTTCCCAGGGAGATTCATAAATGTCACTCTTAAAATCCTCTTTGTTAGCTAGGTTCCCTGAGGTTATGAATTGTAGCCTGGTTATTCTTCTCTTCATGTCTAATATCCACTTATGAGTGAGTGCATACTATGTTTGTCTTTCTGGGGCTGGGATACCTAAATCAGGATGATTTTTTTCTAATTCCATCCATTTGCCTGCAAATCTCAAGATGTCATTTTGTCTTCTGCTGACTCCATTGTGAAAATGTACCACATTTTTTTTTTAATCCATTCATCAGTTAAGGAGTGTCTGGGTCATTTTCAGGTTCTGGATATTATAAATAATGTTGCTATGAACATAGTTGAGCTAATTAATGTCCTTGTGATATGAATATGCCCCCAAGAGTGATATCACTGAATCATGAGGTAGATTGATTCCCAGTTTTCTAAGAAAATACCATACTGATTTCCAAAGTAGCTGTACAAATTTATGTTTCCACCAGCAGTGGAGGAGATTTCCCCTAGCTCCACATCCCCTCCAGCATAGTCTATCATCAGTGTTTTTGATCTCAGCCATTCTGACACATGTAAGATGGTATCTCAGAGTTGTTTTGATTTGCATTTCCCTGATGGCTAAGGATGTTGAGCATTTCTTTTTTGTTCTTTGTTTGTTTGGCTTTTTAAAAAATTTTATTTTACATTAAAAAAGGACTTTATTTTCTAAAAAAATACTATAAAATAAAGTGATAACAAAAAAAGAAACAATACCATTGTGTAGAATGACTAGTGTGAGATCAAATGAACAGTAGAACACTATATTAAATATAATTTTCAGATCCCAAGCTGTTCAATCGTTGTGGTTTGTGGCTTGGGTGTTCTTTACTATTTTTTTTAAAGTCCACTAATGAGTGATTACATCCCCTGCTTATCTTTCTGGCTTTGTGATACTTCATTCAGGAAGATATTCTCTAATTCCATCCATTTGCCTGCAAATCTGAGATTTTTCTATTGGGAATTCTGTTTAGTTTTTGTACCCCATTTTTTAATTGGATTATTTGGTATTTTGAAATTGAGTTTCTTGAGTTCTTTATATACTTTAGTCCTCTGTTAGATGTAGGGTTGGTAAAGATCTTTTCCCATTCTGTGGGCTGTTATTTTGTCATATTGGACATGTCCTTTGCCTTTCAGAAGCTTCTCAGGTTCAGGAGGTCCCATTTATTAATTGTTGCTCTCAGTATCTGTGCTATTGATATTATATTTGGGAGGTGGTCACCTGTGCCGAGGTATTTAAGGCTGTTTTCCACTTGATCTTGAGTTTTGTGCAAGGTTATAAATATTTGCATTCTTCTGTATTGCACCATTCAGTTATACCAATACCATTTGCTGAAGATGTTTTCTTTTTTCCATTGTATGTTGTGACTTCTTTGTCAAAAGTCAGGTGTTTATGTCTGTGTGGATTAATGTCATGCTCTTAAATTTGATTCCCTTGATCCACCTGTCTGTTTTAACACCAATACCAAGCTGTTTTTTACTACTATAGCTCTATAGTAGAGCTTGAAGTCAATGATGTTGATGACTTTGGAAGTTCCTGTTCCTTTTTTGTACAAAATTCCTGTCTAAACCGCAATTGGTGTTATTACACTGTGACTGCACGGGACCAGCTGAGCCTCTAGACTCACAGCTAAGAGGTGAGTGCCATCCTCTCCCTCAGGCCAAGTGGAGACCTTACTACTCTCCAAACCCTGGCCGGAGGACACCCTCCACAATACCTCAACTACACCCAGCTCCACCCTAAACCAAAGAAAGCTGGGAGAGTACTCCCAAGGCCAAGTTCCAGCAAAACACAGCCAACGTGGGCCACCCCCTGCCCAAACCACAATCGGCATCATCACACTGCAATTGCTTTTCCATATAAAGTTGAATATTGTTCTTTCAAAGTTTGTAAAAAGCTGTGTTGTGATTTTGATGGGGATTTTATTGAATCTGTACATTTCTTTTGATAAGATTGTCATTTATACTATGTTGATACTATTTATGAAGACCATGGGAGATCTTTCTATTTTCTGTCATCTTCTTCAATCTTTTTCTTCAATAACTTAAAATTTCTTGTCATATAGGTCTTTCACTTGTTTGGTTAAAGTTACCCCAAGATATTTATACTGTTTGTGGCTATTGTATAGGGTGATGTTTGTTTCCCCAATTTCTTTTTCAGCCCATTTATTATTTTTATATAGGAGGGCTATTAATTTTTTTTAGCTAATCTTATATCCTGCCACATTGCTGAATGTGTTTATCAGCTGAAAGAGTTCCCTGGTAAATTTTTGGGGTCACTTGTATATACTATCCTATCATCTGCAAATAGCCAAAGTTTGCCATCTTCCTTTACAATTTGTATCCACTTGATCTCCTTTTGTTATCTTATTGCTCTAGCTAGGACATCAAGTACTACTGAATAGTTACAGAGACAGTGGACAGCCTTATCTGGTTCTTGATTTTAGAGGCATGGTTTTGAGTTTCTCTCCATTTAGTTTGATGTTAGCTGTCAGCTTGTTTTATATTACCTTTATTATATTTATGTTTGTTCCTAGTATCCCTGATCTCTCCAAGACCTTTATTATGAAGGGATCATGGATTTTGCCAAAGGCTTTTTCAGCATCTAATGAGATGATCATGTGTTTTTGTTTTTCATTTTGTTTATATGATGGATGACATTGACAGATTTTCATATGTTAGACCATCTCTACTTCCCTGGGATGAAACTTACCTCATGGAGGATGTTTCCTTTAAATGTACTCTTGGATTTGATTTCTCAGTATTTGATTAAATATCTTTGCACCAATGTTGATTAGGGAGATTGGTTTGTAATTCTCTTTCTTTGTTGCATCTTTGTGTGGCATGAGGATCTGAGTAACTGTAACTTCATAAAAGGAGCTTGGTAAAGTTTCTTTTCTATTATGATGAACAGTTTGAGGAGTATTGAATACGTTTTCTGAAATTCTGGCAGAATTCTGTGCTGAAAGTGTCTGGCTTTGAGTTTTGGGATAGGTTGGGAGACATTTAATGATTGTGTCTATTTCTTTAGGGGCTATAGGTCTACTTAAATGTTTTATTTAGTTTTATTTAATTTGGTTAAGTGGTACCTTTTCAGAAAATTGTCCATTTTCTTACGTTTTCCAATTTTCTGGAGTACAGGTTTTTGAAGTATGACCTAATAATTCTCTGGATTTCCTCAGTGACTGTTGTTATAGCTCTCCTGATTTTGTTAATTTGGATATTCTTTCTCTGCCTTTTGGTAGTTTGAATGTCTATCCTGTTGCTTTTCTCAAAGAACCACCTCTTTGTTTCATTGATTCTTTGTATTATTCTCTTTTATCAATTTTATTGATTTCAGCACTGATATGATTATTTACTTCTGTCTATTCCTAGATGTGTTTGCTTCCTTTTGTTCTAGAGCTTTCAGTTGTACTGTTAAGTCATTTGTATAATAGTTCTCCAAATTCATCATGTAGGTACTTAATGCTATGGACTTTCCTATTAGCACTACTTTTATCATGTCCCATAAGTTTGAATATGTTGCAAATTCATTTTTATTGAATTTTAGAAAAACTTTAATTTTGTCATTTATTTCTTTCTAGACCTAGATGTGGTTTAGTTGAGTGTTGTTCAGTTTCCTTGAATTTGTAGGATTTTTATGCTTGTGTTGTTGTAGAACTCTAACTTTAGGCCATAGTGATTTGAAAGGATGCAAGGGGTTATTCCAATTTTTTGTATCCATTAATAGTTGCTTTATGACTGAATGTGTGGTCAATTTTAAAGAATGTTCCATAGGGTACTAAGAAGAAGGTATATTCTTTGGTGTTTAGGTGAAATGTTTTGTCTGCATTAAGTCTACTTCAGTCATAACATTTGTTAGATCTCTTCTCAGTTAAATTTATTTCTGGTAGAACTGTCCATTGGTGAGATTGCTGTGTTGAAGTTTTCATTATGTATACTAAAACATTCTAAAGTTCAAATAAAATTTAAAATTCAAAAGAGTTTGGTAGCAAACATTGACATACACAATAGTAGGAATTATTATTCTCCACAGCAACAATTAAACATTTTTATTATTATGAATAAAGTCATATTTTTTATCCTTGCATCCCCTTGTTCAGACTCACCTCTCTCACCCCTCCTAGTCACTCACTCTTCTCCCATCACTTTATCCCCTCCCCAGCAAGGGCAAGAGTTCTCAAGGTCCCTAGGTGGTTTACTTCAGCATCTAATCCAGGCAGATCTCCTGTCCTCATCTCAACATCAAGACTGGGTTAGGTATTCCTCTGGAGGGCTCCAAGGTGCCCAATGTGTTTTAGATCCTAAGGTTCTCATTGGTTGTGGTTTGTAGTTTGGACATGCTTAGCTTTTTGTTCAAAGTCCACTAATGAGTGTGTACATCCCCTGCTTATCTTTCTGGGTTTGTGATACCTTGCTCAGGAGGATATTCTCCAAATACACCCATTTGCTTGCAAATTTCAGGTACCATTTACCAAAATTAAATCAAGATCAAATTAAATACCTAAACAGACCTGTAACCCTAAAGGAAATTGAAGCTGTCATTAAAAGCCTCCCAAGTAAAAAATAGCCCAGGTCCAGATGGTTTCAGTGCAGAATTCTACCAGACATTCAAAGAACTATTACCCATACTCCACAAACTATTTTACACAGTAAAAACTGAAGGAATATTGCCAAAATCTTTTTATGAGGCCACAATTACCCTAATACCCAAGCCACTCAAAGACACAAAAAAGAAGAAGAATTACATACCAAGTTTTCTCATGAATATCAATGCAAAAATTCTCAGCAAAATTCTGGCAAACTGTATACAACATCATATAAAAAATATCATCCACCATGATAATGTAGGCTTCATCCCTGAAATGCAGAGATGGTTCAACATATGAAAAACTGTAAATAGCATTCATCATATAAACAAATTGAAGGAAAAAAAAAACACATGATCATATCCTTAGACGCTGAAAAAGCCTTTGACAAAATTCAACACTCCTTTATGATAAAAGTCCTGGAGAGATCAGGAATACAGGAAAAAATATCTAAATATAATAAAGGCGATTTATAAGAAGCCTACAGCCAACATCAAGCTTAATGGAGAAAAACTCAAAGCAATCCCTCTATAATCAGGTACTACACAAGGATGTCCTCTCTCCCCTTATCTATTCAACATAATTCTCAAAGTTTTAGTTAAAGCAGTAAGACAACTCTTAAACTTTTGAGATTTTATCCATAAGTGTTATTGTGAAAAATGTTGTATTTTTATAGTGGCTACTGTGTAAAGAAAATTCTGTTTTATTCTTGTTACTAATATTTTGAATTTTATTTTCATAGCAACAAATCATTTCATTAACAAATATTGAATATTTATTTTTATTTCTTTGACTTGTATATCATTTTGTGCAAGTAAGATTGCTTCTTTATACAAGTCCAGTAAAATACTAAATAGAAATCAAAATAGTTGACATATTTCCTACTTTTTATATTACCAGAGTTCTGTGTAGCATCTCCCTAGCTGTGCATGTAAGTTAAATCATGCCTTCTGTTCTTTTCTCTAACAAATTTAGAGCACCATTGAGTCTCATATTGAGACCTTTGATCCATCTAGAGTTGAGGTTTCTATAAGGTGAGAGGCAAACACTATCTTTTGAAGATTTGGTCAATTCTCTAATGTATAGTTTCTACATTCTTGTTAAAAAGCAGGTAACTGTCAGGGGATGAGGGGAGATAACATTACAGTGACCTACAAAGTTGTCCATTTTTTTTTCCTTTTTTGCTTTTTATGATTGCATTTTATGTTTAAAAAATTCAGTTTATTTTTACCAACATATAATGTACTTTGACCTTATTTACTCCTCATTGCCACCTATTGTCCCCTCCTCCTTTTGCTTGTTCTTTCTCTTACCAAAAATCTCCTCTTCTGTTTGTATATATCTGATGTAATCCTAAAGATCATGACCTTTGCTCATGATTGCTAAGTTTAGACACCTGGTGCCAGAATGACATAGTTTTGTTATTCTTTATAACTTCATTGGGCATTTATATCACATTTTTTATAAAAATAGTACATGTCAGAGACTAATATCATAAAATTTGCCTGGTTATAAAAAGACATTATTGTAAATGAACTGAAGAGATGGGCAGTGGTGATGCATACCTTTAACCAACACTTGGGTGGCAGATGCAGGTGAATCACTGTGATTTCAAGGCCAGTCAGAGCAAGTTCCTGGATAACTTTCTTATCAGTAGGGGAGGTGATTTTATGAAGTGTTAGAGAGTTACTTATCTGTGGCTGATCTTGGATGCCAGAGAGAAGTTGTAAATTAGTTACTATTGTTTTCCTAGCATAGATAATCATAGGGAAGCAGACAGTGAGTCTGCTCTGGACAGGGGGAATAAAGGTCTGGAAGATTTTATCTGTGTGACTGTTTTCTGAGTGTGATAGGGATATACATATATATATAAAATTCCAGGGAATTAGCACATAGAGAGGGCTGCCTTTATACACAGAAATCCTTTGTAGGAAGAGGTCAGCACCTGCAAGAACAATTAACACCAAGACTCCTTGAAATCTTGGCTTTCCCTCCATCAGAGGCCCTTGACTCTGGTGGGTAAGCCTTGTGGCACCAATGTCCCTATATTGTATTTCTATGGCTTCCAGAAGAATGAGAGGAGACTGGGATGTATCTCAGTCCCCAGCCTCCTTGTACATCTTGTGATGTACATGCATCACAGTCAGGAAGCCTTAGTAAGCAACATGGTTTTAGGATAAATTGTATCTCAATTCTTCCTTGTAATTTGTGAAAGTCAATTAAAGTGTTAGGCATGTAATCTCATCACTTGAAAGATAGAAACAGGGAGTCAAAGGCGCTAGGCCAGCCTCAGCTACAGGGTAAGTTCCATGCTAACCCAGGCTATATGAAGCCCAGTTTCAAACACAACAAATACCTCTGCAGTTTAATAGTGGTTACAGAGAATAGATATATTCTCTCTCTCTCTCTCTCTCTCTCTCTCTCTCTCTCTCTCTCTCTCTCTCTTTCTCTCTGTGTGTGTGTCTGTCTGTCTGTCTCTCCCCCTTCTGTGTGTGTATGCATGTGTTTGTGTGTATTTCTTTCCATGTCTTTGTCTCATAGTATAATTACATCATTTCTTCCCCTTTTTGCCCTTTGAACTTCTTGCTATGTTTTAATACATGACTTCTCTTTCATTAGCTGTCACTGTTTTCATGTATACATATGTATATATGTAATACCCAAAGCTCAGTTCCCCCAGAGAGACTACCAGAGACAGAGATGTCCAAAATGCAACAGCAAGGTTTATTGTCAGTGCAATACAAGCCAGGAAGGGAGTTTATTCCACATACTCAATGCATGACACAAGGAAGAACTGCCAACCCTAAATTATACAAGCTTTTTACGGGCAAAAACCGCAAGGCAGGGTTATTTGGGGTCAAGTGTGCAAGTGTGCTGCTGATTGGCTCGTGCTTGGGGGCGTTTTATAGCCTAATACTTCTGAACTCCACCTGGGTGGGGTGGCAGTTTTACTGCCTTAGAGTTGGATCATCCAGGTATCCTTAGATAGTTCTTAGCTTATTCTTTCTTGGAACTGGGCAAGTCCCTGCCATGAATGTGAAATTGAACTTTATTTTAACTTTATAATACAAAATGGCTAGTAGAATACAAAATGGGGTTTCTTGAGCTAAGTTTATTCTTCAAATATGCACATGTATTCCTACTCAGTTTGTTTAAGTTACTCATATGTATGTTTTCAGGGCAAACCATTTTTTATTAGATAACCAATTGGTGTCTTCTTCTCAAAGTGATCTTTTAAGTAATTATGTATATCTCTAAGTTATAAAATATTATTATTAGTGATTGTTAATTAAATGGTGAGTTTGTACACATGGACAGCTTTTATAATTCTAGAATATGAATGTGTTATCTTAAGCTACAAATATTTATTAAATATTCACTAAGTTCTGGATCAACTACTTGTACCTTTTCAGCTAATGGTTTAACTATAGGAAAATGAGCAATAATTTAGGAATGAAGCCAATAAAACACAAAACAATCTTTGAAGGTATAAAATATGTTATGAAAAAGTAACATTTGGTGTGAGTGGATTTTTTTGTCAATGTAAGGTCCCCTTAGGAAGTGCCATTTCAAATGAGAGCCAAAAATGAAAACAAGCAAGCCTTAAATGCAATGAAAACTGAATTCTAGACAAACAATTCCTAGACCAAGACAAGAATAAACTTGTTTGTCAGAGGAAAATAAAAAGATTGATGTGGACAGAAAGACAATATTAGATTAAGACTACTACAAGAAGAGATACACAGTTATTCTAAGATTTTAAACAGCGAAACTAAATATTAAAAATAAGCAATTGTTTCAGAGGCTAGATAGAGATAACAACAACCTTTGGGAGGCTAGTAACTGTGAAGATACCATAGGAAAAAAAGAAAGCTTGAGAAAAACGTAAGAATCTTGCTGATGGACTAGAAGCATCTAATATTGAAGTGAGTCATGACTGAACATTTGAATAAGGAGATATATAAGGACATCACCTGTGGAAGCCCAGAAGGCTATGTGAGCTACAAAATGATAGTAACTGGAAACTAAACTCACATTGGGAATATCTTGTGGGGTGAATGAAGCTTAGTCTGCTTTCCTATCTATCAGTATGGAGTTGAAGAAGAGGTAAGACACCATTCTAAAAATTCAAGGTCACGTGTTTATGTCTAAACTTAATAGTAAGCATAAGGCACAATACTGAAAATTATGTCACATTACATACAACAGAGGAGACATGAGATGTCAGAAAGTTAAGAAATCAGCTAAAGATAAGAAACAGGAGAGAATATAAGAAATTGTGACTTTCCAGAAGAGAAATAAAACAAAAATTTTTTTTTTTTTAAAGATTTATTTATTTATTATGCATACAGTTTTACAGAAGAAGGCACCAGACCTCATCATAGATGGTTGTGAGCCACCATGTGGTTTTGCTGGGAATTGAACTCAGGTCCTCTGGAAGAACAGTCAGTGCTCTTAACCTCTGAGCCATCTCTCCAGCCCCAAAACAAAAATTTTGAGAGAAAAATAATTAACCATGCACACACTGTTGAAAATTTCTAGGTTGGAAGCAAAAAAATCATCATTGGAGTTACTAAGATGGAAAAAGATTGATGAATTTGACAAAAACAATTAGAATTAAAAAGCAAGAGTTTGGATACTAAAGTAGTGATTGCACAAAGTCCACAGTTACACCTACAAACAGTCCCTCACCTAGAACTCGAGAAACATCAGTGAGGAGGAAGCAGAATGATTGTAACAGCTGGAGGATGAAAGACTTCACTGTGAGATTATGCTTCCTATTAGCATAAGTAAGTAAAGTTGCAGATACTAAATAAGCCAATGCCTGTTTACTTTGCCTCCTTTACCTGAAAGAGTTAACTACAAACTGCATGTGGAGAGTAAAATTATAGGCCATTGGCCTACAAAGACAGTTCAGGGGTTAGGAGTTCACACTACTCATGCAGACAACCCAAATTCAGTTTCCAGTACCCAGGCTGGGAAGCTCACAATTACCTATAACTCTAGCTATAGAAATCCAATGCCGTCTTCAGGTCCCCACATGTCTGCAATTACATGCACAAATGCACACACATATACACATGCTTTATAATCAATAAATAAATCAGGAGGCAGTGGGCTCCCACTAAATTAAGTTAAATTAAATTAGATAATATTAGGCAGTGGGCTTCAATTAACTATGCTTGAGTTCAAGTTGAGATGACTATGAACAACCAGACCATACATGCTTCAGCTGCTTCAGCTGTGAAGTGGAAATGATGATAGTCCTTAACTCACAGATAGTTGTATTCATTATTTTTCTCATTTCTGCAGCAAAATACCTAACAAGAAGTCACTTAATACAGGAAAGGTTGTTTGTTGACTGTTTTTATACTCTTGAGTTTTTGGCTCTTCACTCTTTTGGGGGCCCACACCCAGCACCCAAATAAACTACATGGAGGCTTATTGTTACTTATAAATGCTCAGGCTTAACTTGGCTTATTTTTTGCCATCTTAAATTATCTCCACTACTTTTTAAACTTTCTCTATTGCTGTGTATCTTTCTTCACTCCTTACTCTGTGGCTTGCTATGTAGTGGGGTGGCTGGCCCCTTGTTTTCATGTTCCTCGATCTTTTTTCCCAGATTTCTCCTTCTATTTATTCTCTCTGCCTGCCAGTCCCACCTATTCTTTCTCCTGCCTAGCTATTAGCGATTTCACTCTTTATTAGACCAATCAGATGTTTTAGACAGGCAAATTCAGCATAACAGAATACAATATATTTTTGCATCATTAAACAATGTTCTACAGTGTAAACAAATGTAAAATCTTAAAATAATATTTCCAATAAAAGGTTATTTTGGTTTACAGACTGAGATAATGAAGCCCATCATGGCAGGACATACATGATCACCAGAACATGAGTTGGTTGGGCATACAACATTAATATTCAGGAAGTAGAAAGAGATGAATATTGGTGCTTAGAACACATTCTCCTTTATAGTCAAACAAGAAACCATGAAACAAGCCTGTAACACAACTAGCATAATCTGAAGCATTCCTTATAAGCATTTGTGTACTATGTGACTCAAGATTCTATTAATTTGGCAATATCAACCATCATGTTGTTATTGAGAGGATTCCTATTTTTGTTATTATTCTTCTCTCATATATTACATCCCAACCATAGTTTTCCTGTCCTCCTCTCTTCCTAGTACCTACCCCTCCCCCAGATACACCCCTGCTCCATTTACCTTCATAAAAGCCCAGACCTTCCAGGTATATCATGCAAACCTGGCATATCAAGATACAGTAAGTCTAGATACAACTCATATTAATGGAGGATGAGGCAATTTAGTTGGAAGGGCAAAAAGTACCAAAAGTTGGCAAAAAAAGTCAGTCAGCCCCTACTTCCACTGTTAGGAGTCCCACAAGAATACCAATCTACACAACTATAACATGTTGAGGACCTAGGCTAGACCCATGAAGGCTCCATGGATGTCAGTCAGCCTCTGTGAACCTCTAAGAGCTCAGATTGTTTGATTCTGTGGGTTTTCATGTGGTGTCTTTGACCCCTCTGTCTCCTAAAATTCTTGCCCCCTCCTCCATAGGACTCCTTAAGCTCCACCTGATGTTTGGCTGTAGGTCTCTGCATCTTTTCCCACTAGTTGCTAAATGAAGTCTCTCTGATGATGATTAATTTAGACTCTTGTCCATAACTATGGAAGTTTATCATTAGGAATCATTCCATTGACTTCATTTTGCAAGTTGTGTTTGGTTCTATCCTAGGTCTCTGGGCTATGAAACCTTTGGTTTTTAGTGTTCTAGACAGTGTCAGGTTTGGGCTCCTTCTTTTGACATGAGTCTCAGGATGGAGCAGTCATTGGTTGGCTACTCTCACAAGTTCTATGTCAACATTTCCCTATCACATCTTATAAGCAGGAAAACTTGTAGACTGAAGGACTTGTGGCTGGGTTGATGCCCCAATACCTCCACTGGAAGCCTTGCTTAGTTATAGAAGATGGCCAGTTCAGCATCTGTATCCCCCATTACTATGGGTCTTAGCTAGGGTCACCCTTGGAGATTCCTGGATGTTTCCATTGCACTAGGTTTCTACCTTGTCTACAAACACACACCCCCACCTTCCCAACTCCAGTTGTCTTTCCCAGTACTCTTATCCTCCATCCCCTATCTGATCCCTCTTTTTCCCATATCCCCTGCCACACCTCCACCAAAATACTCTATTCTACTTTTCCTTACCAGGGGGATTTATGCACCCTCCCTTGAGCCCTCCTTGTTACAAAGCCTCTTCTTAACAGCTAAATTCACTTACAAGTGCATATACACCACAAAACATAATTGTCCTTTTGGGTTAGTATTAACTTACACAGGATTTTTTTTTCTAGTTACATCCATTTGCCTATACATTTTATGATGTTACTTTTTTAGTGGATGAGTAAGACTCCATTATATAAATTTTCTTTATCCATTCTTTGATTGTTGGATGTCTGGGTTGTTTCCAGCTTGTTGTTATTATGAGCAAAGCTGCAATGAGCATAGTGGAACAAGTATCCATGTGGAAGAATAGAACATTCTTTGTGCATATGCTCAAGAGTGTTATAGCTGGTCTTGAGGTGGATTGATTTCTATAAGTTTTTTACACATTTGTCTCCACTGAATTCTATGAAGACTTTCATTTCTTTTTTTTTTTCTTTTTTAGTTTCTGCCCTCATCCAGTACTCAGTAGAGAGTTGCTCATTTTCCACAAGTTCGTGGACTCTGTGCTGTTTCTATTATTGAAATCAAGCTTTAATCCATGGTGGTCTGATAGGATATGGGGGGGGGAGATATTTCAACTTTCTTTTATCTGTTGAGACTTGCTTTGTAATAAAGCATTGTATCAATTTTGGAGAAAGTTCCATGAGGTGGTAGAAAGAAGATATGTTCTTTTGTGTTTGGGCGAAATGTTCTATAGATATCTGCTAGGTCCCTTTGTTTTATAACATCTGTTAGCTCCATTAGCTCCATTAAAGAAGTCTGGAGACCTCTTTATTGGTGAGAATTCAGTATTAAAGTCTTCCACTATTAATTGAAGGTTCAGTTCAATGTGAGATTTAATTAGTAATGTTTCTTTTACAGATGTGTGTGCCTTTGCATTTGGGGTATAGATGTTGAAAACTGAAATATCATCTTGGTGGATTTTTCCTTTGATGAATTTGAAATGTCCTTCTCCTTTTTGTTTGGAAGTCTATCTTGTTAGGTATTAGGATAGCTACACTAACTTGTTTCTGAGGTTCATTTGATTGGAAAGTATTTTCCTAACTGTTTACCTTGAGATTGTGTCTATCTTTGATGTTGAGGCTATTTTTTTTTATGCAACAGAAGAATGGATTCTATTTTCTATCCAGTCTGTTGTTGACTTCTGTTATTTTATTGAGAAATTTTATTCATTGATATTTAAAGATTTTAATGAGCAATAATTGTTAATTCATTCAGTGGTAGTTGTGGTAGAGTTTGTGTGTGTGTGTGTGTG
The DNA here is from genome assembly GCA_004025045.1 of Sigmodon hispidus. Taxonomy (NCBI): domain Eukaryota; kingdom Metazoa; phylum Chordata; class Mammalia; order Rodentia; family Cricetidae; genus Sigmodon; species Sigmodon hispidus. The sequence goes on along the minus strand of PVIH01009242.1, from coordinate 30,380 downwards.
TGTGTGTGTATACTTCTCATCCTTTAGTTTTACTGGTGTGAGATGACTTATTTACTGTGCTTTCTGGGGCATAGTTCAAACTTCCTAGTGCTAGAAATAAAAGCCTGTATGTGTGTTTCCCAAGTACTGGGATCAGAGGCATGAGATCCCAAGTGCTGGGAGTAAGGGTGAGAACTCCTGTCACCACCTGGATGTGTTTGGCCTTGAATTTACAGAGATCTAAATAGATATCTTCCTCTGCCTCCTGAGTGCTAGAATACCACTGCCTGATTTTTATAGCTAACTCTGTGCCTGGCTTTGACCTCTGATATTCAGGCAAGCTTTATTTGATAAACAATATATTACCAGATCATTCATTCCCTTCACTTGTTTATTTTATCGTTACTATCTTTAATGGATTTATTCATTTCCTCCCATTGTTTTTTCGTATTTTCTTGGATCCCTTTAAGGAACTTATTTTCTCCAATTGTTTGCCTGCATTTTCCTTAATATCTTCAAAGGATGTATTAATTTTTCCCTAAGAATGTCTGTCATCTTCAAAAAGTTAGTTTTAAGATATTTTCTTATCCTTCAACTGTGTTAGAATATTCAGGGTTTGCTGTAGTAGGATAGCTGGACTCTGGTGGTGACATATTTGCCTCACTATTGTTAACTGTGTTCTTTATGTCAGCCTCTAAGCTTCTGAATTTGGGGGTAATTATAGATAAGTGCCAATTTCTGTGTTTGTCTTTGTTGAATTGGTAGGCATTTTTCCCCTTGGTTTGTTTCTTTTTTGGCTTTTTTGGACCAGTGAGTCTTCTAGTCCAATGGGGTGCCTCTGTTGGGGTTTTGGCAGCCTGAGTGACAGGACTGGAGAGTCACACAAAATAGAAGAAAAAAAAAAGAGAAAGCCAACGAGTGCAGAATTCTCTTTTCTCATTCCCTACCTCTTTCTTAGCTACCACGATGTAAACTACACTTCTCTGCCATGGTGGATTGATAGTTCTCAAATCATGAACAAAATTAATTATTTTTTAAAAGACAATTACAGGTTGTTTCCACTTTCTTGCTATCACAAATAATGCTGCTATGAACATAGCTGAGCTAATGCCATTGGAGTGAAACTGTGCATCAATACCCAGAAGTGGTATTGCTGGATCCTTGGAGAAATTGATTCTCAGTTTTCTGAGAAACCGCCATACTGCATTCCAGAATGGCTGAACAAGCTTACACTCCCACCAACAATGGAAAAGTGTTCCCCTTGCTCCACCCCTTTTCCAGCATAGGCTGTCATCTGTGCCTTTTATCTTAGCCAATCTGACAGGTGTCAGGTGGAATCTCAACGTTGTTTTGATTTGCATTTCTCTGATGGCTAAAATTGATGAGCACTTTTACAGGTGCCTTTCAGCCATTCGTAATTCTTCTGCTGAGAATTCCCTTTTTAGATCTGAACCCCATTTTTTTGAATGAGTTATTCAAGGTTTTGGGTTTTAGATTCTTGAGTTCTTTATATATCTTAGAGATCAGTCCTCTATCACTTGTATGGTTGGTGAAAATATTTTCCCATTCTGTAGGCAGTCGTTTTATACAATTGACAGTGTCCATGGCTTTACAGAAGATTCTCAGCTTCAGGAGATCCCACTTATTGATTGGTGATCTCAGTGTCTGTGCCACTGGTGTTATATTTAAGAAGTGGTCACCTGTCCCAATTTGTAGAATTGTATTTCCCACTTTCTTTCCTATCAGGTCAAAGTGGCTGGGTTTATGTTGAGGTCTTTGATCCACTTGGATTTGAGTTGTGTGCAGGGTGACCAGCTTGGATCTATTTGCATTTTTCTATGTCAACGCCATCCAGCTATGCCAACACCATTTGTTAAATATACTATCTTTTTTCCATTGAATACTTCGGGCCTCTTTGTCGATGATCAGGTATTCATAGGTTTTTGGGTTAATGTCTGGATCCTCAATTCTATTCCATTGATTCACAAGTCTGTTTTTATGCCAGAACCAGGCTGTTTTTATTACTGTAGCTCTATAGTATAACTTGAAGTCAAGGATGGTGATGCCTCCTGAGGTTCTTTTGTTGAGCAAAATTGTTTTGGCAATCCTGTCTTTCCTGTTATTCCAGATGAAACTGAGTATTGTTCTTTCAAGATCCAAAAAATATTGTGTTAGGATTTTGATGGGCAGGGTGTTGAATCTGTAGAGTGCTTTTGGTAGAATTGCCATTTTTACTATGTTGATCAGGCCTATCCAGGAACATGGGAGTTCTTTCCATTTTCTGATATCCTCTTTAATTTCTTTCTTCAGTGATTTAAATTTTTTGTCAAATAGGTCTGTTACTTCTTTAGTTATAGTTACTCCAAGGTATTTAATAGTATTTGCAGCTATTATAAAGTGTGATGTTTCTCTTATTTCTTTTTCAGTCCTTCTATCTTTAGTGTATAGAAGGACTACTGACTTCTTTGAGTTAATCTTATATCCTGCTACATTCCTGAAGGTGTTTATCAGCTATAGGAGTTTCCTGGTGGGATTCTGCAGGTCACTTATATATACAATCATATCATCTGCAAATACAGATAGTTTCACTTCTTCTTTTCCAATTTGTATCCCCTTAATCTCCTTTCATTCTCTTATTGCTTTAGCTAGAACTTCAAGAACTATATTGAATAGATAAGGCATGAGAGGACATCCTTGTGTAGTTCCTGATTTTAGTGGGATTGCTTTGAGTTTTTCTCCATTAAGTTTGATGCTGGCTGTTGGCTTCTTGTAAATCGCCTTTATTATATTTAGGTATTCTCCCTGTATTCCTGATCTCTCCAGTGCTTTTATCATAAAGGAGAGCTGGATTTTGTCAAAGGCCTTTTCAGTACCTAAGGATATGATCATGTGTTTTTGTTCCTTTAGTTTGTTTATATGATGGATAACGTTTACGGTTTTTCACACTTTAAACCAGCCCTGCATTTCTGGGATGAAGCCTACTTGGTCGTGGTGAATGATATTTTTTATATATTGTTGTATATGGTTTGCCAAAATTTTGTTGAGAATTTTAGCATCGTGCTGGATGATATTTTTTATATATTGTTGTATATGGTTTGTCAAAATTTTGTTGAGAATTTTAGCATCAATATTCATGAGGGAAATTGTTCTGTAATTCTCCTTCTTTGTTGTGTCTTTGAGTGGCTAGATTCCCCTCAACTGAAGAATGGATTAATAAACTGTGGTACATCTACACAATGGAGTACTACTCAGCAGTAAGAAAAATGATATTGTAGAATTTGCAGGCAAATGGATGGATTTGGAGAATATCCTCCTGAGTGAGATATCACAAACCCAGAAAGATAAGCAGGATATGTACTCACTCATTAGTGGACTCTAAATAAAACAAACAAACAAAAAAAAGCAAAGCATGCCCAAGCTGCAAACTATAACCACTAAACAGCTTGGGATCGCAAAGACCTTGGACTGACACCTGGGATCCCACTCCCCTTAGAAGAACACCTACTCAGTCTTGATGTTTAGGGGAGAAAACTGGATTTGCCAAGGGTGGAGGCTGAGCTAAGCAATATTGTAACCTTGGGACACTGGGACAGCCTGCTTCCTGCCCATGGAGGGGATGTGGAGACGTGGAGAAGAGAGAATGACCAGATGTGGTGGGAGGGGGAAGGGATATTGAATAAGGATATATATGGGTAGAAAATGTGACTCCCTGACTCATAATAATAAGAAAAAAGACAATTGCAAACTGGAAGTGCTATGGATGGGCAGAAAAAGATATATAAGGTGTGAGGAGATGGAGTCTATCCCTTCTTTTTTGGCTGAGGACTCAGAGGCATTCACTCTGAGGATTTGTGGAGACAGGATCCTCTCCTTTCAGCCTAAGGAATTGGCTAAGTGATAAGTGTCTATGACTTGTTCCTTTTCTTCTTTCTGGTCTTTTAGCATTTTCCCTAATATCTGGCTCTAGGTTTTTATTATAAGATCAATTAGGATTTGTGCAATAGAATAAATCTGTTCAATATTTAAAAATGAAAATAGAAACAAAAAAGAGAACACAAACAGAGGGAATGCTGGGAATGAAAATTTTAGGTAAGTGAACAGGAACTACAGAGGGAAGCATCACCAACAAAATATAAGTGATAGAAGGGAGAATCTCTGACATAGAAGACAAGATAAAAGAAATTGATACATCAGCGAAAGAAAATAAAAATATAAAAATTCCTGACATAAAAACATTCATAAAATCTGGGATATTATGAAAAGATAAAGCCTGAGAAAAATAGAAATAGAAGAAGAATTTCAGCTTAAAGACCTAGAAAATATTTTTAACAAAATCATAGAAGAAAATTTATAACCATGCCCTCTTAAGACATGTGTATAAAGGTACAAGATGCTTGCAGAACATCAATAAGACTGGACCAAAAAAGAAAATCCCCTTGAAACACAATAATCAAAACACTGAACAAGGAAAGAATATTAAAAGATTCAAGGGAGTAAGACAGTGGTGTTAGTGCATGCCTTTAAGCCCAGCACATAGTGAGGCAGAGGCAAGCAGATCTCTGTGAGTTTCAGGCTAGTCTGGTCAGCAGTGATAAGTTGATAAGATGTATTTTTAAGCCTTAAGACCATCCATTTTGTATTTGATAATCTGAGTTATACATCATGAACATTGATTATAATTATAGTGAAACATGTCTACAAATGTGCTAGACAAAATCTCAGCATTGATGGGCTTATAAGTCCCACCTCTAACTGAGAAGCTATTGAAAGTTGATAGCTTTTGGGAGAGAGAAAGTCAGTTTTCTTCAGGGATGCAGGACCTAAAAAGCTACAATGGTCTAGAAAATAGTCCTACAAACATACACTTAGAAGCAGTACTAAATGAACTTAATGGCCTTTAAATTTTCAAAATAGAAAGAACAGATGAACTTGGAAGGAAAATGTAAGAAAGAAGGAAGAATCTAGAGGGAAGATGTAGTGTTATATATTAAATAAAATCAGTAATAAAATAATAATAATGAAGGTAATGGGAAGTGAGCTAGATCTATACACATTATTTGTATGTATAATTTTTTAAGAAAATGTTTAATTAAAAAATAATAATTTGGGAATATATTTATTAAGATGAAAAATTATACTCTAAACATTTTATTAAACTTATTAGAATATTTGTACATATAAGAAGGTCTTAATTAGTCTGAGCATGTAAGAAGGTCTGTGTATGTGTAGTAGAGAGAGACAGACAAGAGTGAGAATAGGAAGTAGTAGCTGGTCTTTCAGATGTGAGACAAGACTGACAGCATCATTTTCTACTTATGTCCTAGGCAAATTATTTCATATACAAGTGTGGGATAATGCAGTAAATATTTTTTACTTGTATTTGCTTAAAAAAACACTGAGTGGACAGAAAGCAGACAGTAAGTAGAGGTGGGGCAAAAAGACTAGGAGAATTCTGGGAGAGGAAAGGCAGAGCAGGAGACACTATCCAGATACAGGAAAAGCATGATGAGAATGCAGCTCTGAGCAAAGCTCACAAGACACATAGCTGAACATGAATAAAATTATGGGATAGTTAAAAGAAAGAGTTAGCAAGTAATAAGCCTAATCCATAATCCAAACAGTTTATAATTATAACTAATATAAGCCTTTGTGTGGTTATTTGAGACTAAATGGCTGTGGGACTGGCTGGGCAGGACAGAGAAACATCTGTCTACACACTAGTACCTCTGTTTCTGTATACATATGAAGAGACAGATATTATTTTTATGGCTTCCCTAGAACTCTCTGTAGACAAGTCTGGCCTTGCAATCAGACATTCACTTTCCTCTGTCTCAGAAGTGCTGGGATTAAGGCATGTGCCACCATCACCTGGATTACTTTTTACTTTTATAAACAAAATGTTAACATTGTATATTGATTTTTTAATAAAAAAAATTATTGACCACATAATACCAGAAAGATATGTATCATCACTAAGACTGTTGTATAAGTTTCTATCCTTGGGAAACTCATACTTTTGTATATGTAAAGGATTCCAAGATAAACAAATATATTTTTAGAGTCAGGTGTTGATTGATATTAGGGAAATGGTGGTACAATGGAATAGGGTGTATCAAGAGAGTCTCTTATAGGAGGTGTGCTTGCTTAGGGACCTAGTAAAGGGTGTGTGGTGAGGGAAGAAGCAGCATGAAAAGCTCAGACAACAGCAGGGGATGCTTTGTGGGGATTTGCTTGCACATTTGAGAAATCCAAACTCATAACTGCACTAGAGAGAAGTGAAGTAGAGTGTTGGGAAACTAGTGAAAAAGAGAACGTACTTGGGGCAAGTGATTCAGGGCTTTGTCAGGATAAAGGGGATTCAGGAATTGTCCTAGGTGTGCCAAGCAGTCATTCAAGGTTACGAGGAAAATAATAATTCAAAGATTATATTAGTTGCTTTGCATAAAATTGGCTGTCCTGGTGCAATATTATTTAGTGGTAAGATAAAGTGTTTGTTTTAAATTATCTTTTTTTGTACATCTATATTTTTCAGAAAGTTTTGATTAGTAAGTATATGATTTCATTATTGTCTTCATAATTTTCTCCAACAGAGCCAAACTCTATAGTTAAATAATGTCTCCATGGAACAGAGATTCCCCTCTCCTTTCCTCCCCCACAAACATTCCATTGGAGAAAACTTTTATTTTCCAGATGTTTGTCAATTGTACATAACTTTTGAATTATGAGTGAGGACTTTTATTTGCTTCTCCTCTCAGCACTGGGCTCCCATCTGGCCTGGACCTATGCAGGCCTGTGCATGCTAACACACTCTCTGAGCATGTCAGTCCTGTTTGTATCTGGAAGACACTGTTTCCTTAGTGTCATCTAAGCTTTAGCTCTTAAAATCTGTGTGCTGAATTTTCCTGGTAGACTCCCAGATCCTAAAAGGAGGGGCTTGGTGAAGATATCCCACTTATAACTGTGAAAAAGTCTTTTGCTGTCTACACATTGTCCAGTTATCTCTGTATTAGGTTTCATCTACTGCAAGAGGAAACTTCTCTGATGATTGCTGAGGAAGGCAGTATAATATGAGTAGAGCAGAATTTGTGAGTCATTTTTATTGATGAGTTTCTTTAGCAAAACAATAGTACTTGGATTTCCCCTAGGTCTGTGGTCTACTTAATCTTAGGCTCAGAGTAGACCTCAAGTTCAATTAAAGAGTAGTTAACATTTCTGCCATTACTGTAACAATGTATCATGAAGGTAGGATACCATTGTAGATAACAGGTTTTGTATCTGAGTTGATGGTTACCTTTCTCCTCTGATAGCATGTAGAGTACCTTCCAGTACCATGAATACTAGTTGCTAATAGTGAAGCACCAACTCGACTTCCCAGTGTTTATTGAGATATGTGTTGTCTTCAGTAATAGGGCCTCACCATCAGTTTGTGGATAGCAACCAATATCCTTGAAAATAGCCTGAGTTGTTTGGGGTTTCTCTATGGCCCTTTTTGGCAAACAATTCAATTAGAAGCAATCTATTCCTGTCACTATAAACTACTATTGGTAGTAGAAGACATTGAGATGAGGCATTATCTCCCTTGCTATTTGGTGACTCCATTTAAATTTCTTTTTATATGTATATATTTTAAGACCCTTCTATAGTAGTATGTTTTTATAAAGCCCCTCTAAGGACACTTAGTGTTAGTTGATCCTCCCCATGCCCCTCCCTGACTTCTGTCTTCCCTCCTCACCCCATTTAACCTTGTACCTTACCAATTCTTAAGTTAATTTTCATGACCTAACCTCCTCATAGAACATATTTTACGGTTAATTCTCTGTTGTGAAGAGACCTATATTAACATTATCCATGGATATTTTTACAAACATTCTGGAAAAAGACAGCACTTTTGTTATCTTCCTGACATTGTTTTTTTGTTAATAAAATCCTAACTCTACAGGTGGCATTGTTGTCAAAACATTTTTATTCATGGTTCACTTAGTACTTGTGGGTGAACAAGTCACTGGTGATTTTCTCTACCTATAGAAATAACAATAGCTACTCATGAAAATTACACATTTGAGCCACTGTATCATTATCTACAGACTTTTTTTAAAAAAGAAAAAATCATTCTGGATTATAACATGTCACAAAGATAAGACTATTCTTACTCCATACCATACTGCTGTTAGCAAGATGGATGGCTGTGCTTCATCAATACTTGAAGCATGAAGTTCCTGATGGTAATGTGACCATCATTATAGTCATGGAGTCAGTCTTTCCAATTGTCAAACATTTGAAGAGCTGCTTTATATCTGATACTTATGTCCTTTACCAGAGTTCTGAGGAATATGTAGCTGGATGGTGTTTGTCTGTCCTGCCCAGCCTTGAAGCAGCTGTTCTGTTCCATTGAAAATAATTGTCCCACCTACAGATTTAATAAAAAACACTGATTGGCCAAAAGGCAGACAGGAAGTTTGGGTAGGGCTATCTCAGAGCAGAGGAGAGATGCTACAGGGATGTGACAGAGACATGATGAGTAGACAGCAGCAGATACAGAGGAAAGAAGTTTAAATGCTGCTCTGAGAAAAGGTATTGAGCTACATAGCCGAATAAGATGGGTTAGTTTAAGACTAAAGAGCTAGCAAGTTATATGCCTGGACCCTAAGCCAATTAGCATCCAAATATATGTGTGTGTGTTTGTGTGTGTGTATGTATATGTATGCATGTATGTATATGTATATTAGCTTTGTAGCCCCTACAACCAAAATTCTCTATGCGGTTAAAAATCCCAAAGACAACACAATAATGTTTTGGTATCCAAACTCTCTGTGTATTTTTCATCCTTATGTGGCTATTATTTAGTCTCTTTTTAAAGGACTTCTCTATTCTTTTTTCTTTTTTCTCTTAAGCATACATATATTTTTAAAGATTTTATAATGTGTTTAGATGCATTTTCTATCTAAATCTGGTTTTATTGTGCATCTGTAATCCCTTTCTGACCAAGAAAGTTTCTGAACTATTAAGCTCTGTGGCTAGGACAAAAGTACATCTTTGGCTGCTGGCTCTACCTTGTTGGCTTCTCAACATGGTTAGAGATACTAACTAGTCATGCTTATCTCCCCAATTCTGGAAAGCAGTATTAAGTAACATTAAGGTGTCTTTTTAGGCCCACAGCTGTGCCTCCAAGCCTGCAGGCAGCAGCTAGGAGAAGTGTCTTTGTACCATGGACTGTGAGAGACCTCTGGAGTCTGCCATGTTGCTGTTGAAGCTCACAGTGCCCAGGGGATAAATCTCTGTACCAAGGACTATAATGAGCAACATAAACTATGAAACTTTTCTTGGCTCTGATTAGACTTTTTTTTTATGTTCTCTCAGGTTTTAGGTAGAAATTCTTGCCCTACTTTGGGTGTCTTTGTAGCCATATTGTTTCATTCTGTTCCACCTGTCCCCTGCAGCAGCTTATAAAATAATCACTCAGAGGCTCAATATTAATTACCAACTGTTTGGTCTGTTGCTCAGGCTTCTTGCTAGCTCTTACATTTTAAATTAACCCATAATTATTAGTCTATTTATTGCCACAAGTTTCATAACTTTACCTGTGTTCCATTATATCTTGCTCCCCTGGAGGTTCCCAGCATCGCCACTAACCTGCCTTTCTTCCTTTATCTCTCTTGGATTCCCATCTGGCTGTGTTGTGTTTTGCAGTAAACCAAAGCAGCTTCTTTATTAACCAGTAGTAGCAACACATATTCACAAAATACAGAAAGAATAGCAGGAATAAATAAAAATATTGTTTAAAAAAATATCACAAGCATGATTACAAATCTCATCTAGGTAAAATTAGGTATGAACAAATAAAAAAGGTAAATATTGTAATCACAGGCATGTTATACAAATACTAACTATGGTTTTGAATTCATATGATAGTATTCCATGGCTTTTAAAAACAGTAATTGTAGCTTATAGCTTAAATTTAGGTAAAATGGTCATCTGAAATTCTAGACTATTTTATTAAATATACAGTACATTACCACAAACTTATTTTGGGAAGAACTCTCTGCTCAGCCTTCACTTACCATAAACGGCACAGATGGAAGAAAAATGGAATCCAGGATATGATTTAGGTTAGTGAGACAATACTATTCCTGTTCTATCATTTTGTTATATGAGCAACAAAACAAAGAACTTAGAACAAGGTACTTTTCCATTTTGCCTAGTAATTGATTATTGTTCTCTTCACAGATAGCATCTCAGGTGCTCTGCAGGTATGCTGATAAATGACATGAAAGGCAGTATGCTCATTAGCACTGCTATCTCCTGAGCATCTGCTCCTTGCCAGGCAAATTCCTAAGGGCTTTGCCTGTAGATTGGATTGATCCTCATTAACCCATGAAGTCTGTATAAAAGCCAGAGAAGTACTGATGACTACTATTTTTATTCAAAATATGAAAGAACTGGAGGCATATAATGAATTATTCAAAACTACACAACTAAGCTGGACAGCCTTTAATCATAACTACAAGGCAGGTGGAAAGAAGAGGATTTTGAATTTAAGGTCAACCTGGAAAACACATTGTGATACCTGGAGCAAAGGGGAGGGAGAACAAGATAACTGAAAGCCAAGAAGAATGTCTCCACTTACTACAATCTCTCACTATATCATTTGGTCTAGCAATGTCCACATACAGTATTCATGGAAGCATCTGACAGCACCTACTCACTACCTTACATTGCAGTAGTCCTATCAAAATTAATCCTATATGATAGCATTATCATGACTTTTTTATAATTCAGATGGCATGGCAAGGATTTTAGTAAATGTGTAAAAAGACCTACATGAGTATAAATAGCTACTTAGCTTCTCTTCACCATCCATGAGGGTACCCCTTAAACTATCTCCTTCATTTATTTTGTTAAACATAGATTTCTCCTAAATGCAACAATAGCCTTTGATCAAATATTGTGCACAACGGAGTCACACTGTGGGCAAAATTAAAGCATTTCCTTTAGATTAATTTCTGTTGAACAAGGTAAACCTCTATTATTTTCCCTGTGGCTTAGGAACTCAGCTATGCATTTAGCTACATTTCTCTCTAAATGCCATACATATACAAAAACCCATTAGACTCAAGCATTGTGTTCAGAAGGATAATTAGAGTAATCACAATCTACTCACTGCCTCTGTAGAAGCATTTTTGACTGAAGGTTCTAGCAATTGATTCTTTCTATTTAGACACAGAGACAACATGAACTTATCATTAGTAGCAGGTCCTTCTGCAAAGAAAGCCTTTGCTCTCTTGTATACTTGAAATGTGTCACAAGTCAAGGTAGATGTCACTGTATAAGCTGTACTCATAACAATCTGGGAAACTTGGCTATTCATTTGAAAAGGGTAACTCTGTTATTATTAGTCTCTTAATTCATTGAAACTTCTACTGGCACAAATTAAAATGCAATTATTGCTTTATATTGATCATGTCAGTGGGATTTTTTTCCTCTGCTGAATTCATTTTTAAAGACTTTACTTTTATTAAACTAAATGCTGCTGGTTAACTAAAGTCTTAGCTTTTATAGACTCAAGAGAGCAGGATCTAACATAAATTAATCATGACTTAATTGACTGAACTAATCCAAGTTCCCTCCAGTCCACTGCACAACAATGTTCTTGTCTTCCCAATGAAAGCTAAATGGTACATTGCCTCCATATCCTCACCAGGTCTTTTACTGAGACACAGTTTTAATATTCTCAAAATTGCCAACAAATGTCTTCTAAGTAAGAAAGACTGAATTAATTGTTTTCTCATATAATATATACTATAGCTGGCTAATTACTTTCTAGTATTTCTTCTATGCTAAAAATGACATTGTTATTTGGTAATGCTGTTTTACATACATACATACATACATACATACATACATACATACATACACTTCAATAACAGTAAAATTTACCTCATTGTAAATTATATTTGCTCCCTGTCATAGAAAATTTAAAATATATTAACTTTCTAGTGCTTCTACTATATTGATGTAAAAAGCAGAAAACATTACCAGAATTAAGCCAACAATGACAATGGTTTCTCAAAACACAATTAGGTTAACTGAAAGATACTAGAAAAATTGGTGAAGAAATTATCAAAATACTACTTGAAATCATTGCTATAGCATGTAAAAAATCAAAGTAGATTTTTATATTTTTAATATTTATATATTTCCCTTGGAAAGAATTACTGGCTAAATGTTATAACAAATTAAAATCATCATTGTCACACTAATGGAAGAAAACTTTAAGGGGCAGATTAAACTTGCTGGGTTTTTTTTCTTCCCAAAGTCAATATGCTTTTTTAAAATAGCATGAAGCCAGTATTAATGAAAAAACATAGGTTTATTTTTCATTGGTGATGGAAAAAGCTGTGCCAAAGCTTGAGAGGATTTTTGGTTTTGTGTATTTTTGTTCTTTTAAAATTTTATCATGTTTGTTTGTCTAATTTGTTTTGTTCATTTTCTTTGAACTCCTTAGTCTTCTCTAAGTAATATCAGTAGCCACTGTCTTGTATTATAGTGTAACTATGAACCATTACCCCGATACCCTAAGACCAGGGAGGTCACAAGGACTCTGACTATAAACTGATTTACCAAGTCCCAAAAACCATGGAGTCAAGGACAGCCCAAGAAAAATGACAGGATTTAATGAAGGTGGCCTTATATATTTCTATAATATGCCTAGCATATCACATCAAAAATGTGCTACAATAGAAACCCACTACTTTGTAGGCTAATTTTTAAAAGAACAAACATAGGTATCCTGCATGGGTAGAGAATTCTTTCCATGGGGGGGATCTCCTTTGTAGTTCTACTAAATGAGTATGTAGTCAAACTGACTTCTAGATATTTATGAGTATATTATGCACATAAGTGCTGCATTTACTCTTGGCTATAGAACCTTCTTTCTACAGAGGAGAACAGTTGATGTTGTGACTCATAGCTGGAAAAAGTAATGCAAATAAATGAATAAGGAGTTCTCAGCTCTAACTGAGATATGCATAGTATAGTGCCACTACTCCCAAGGTTGAACAAAAGCTACAGAAGACTAAGAGAGAACGTAAGAGACAAAGGATGTAGAAGAGTACTGTAAGGGACTGTCTTCTGTAAATGTACCAATTATTGCACAATTACCTACATAAGAAAAAGATAGGTAACATTCCAGCAGGCAATACCGGTTATACTCATGAGTTAAACTATAAAAAAAAAATAGTGTGGGTCATGAAGATCAGAGAGGTATCTTGCAAGAGGCAAGATAGAGGTGAATAAAATCAGATATTTTGTATGAGATTGTTAAAGAATAAATAAGAATACTTATTGGAAAAAGCCTGCCATGCATTTATCTCTATTTTATGATTATGCATGTCATGTGGCCAGCTGCTTCAAGCTCTAAAACCTCGACTTCCCTTCTCTGATAGATTGTGTCGTACAAATCTGATTTAAAAAAAACATTTTTTTTCTTCAAAATATCTTATGATAGAAGAGGAAAAGGTCTATGAATGGAAGGGTTGAGGTGAAACACTAGAGGGAAGTTAGAGGAGAGCACACAACAAATTTATATATATATATATTGTATATATATAATCATAAGAAATGTTACCACTTTATATACTACATGCATGCTAAATTTTGAAATCCATAGTGTTAAAAAAGATGCTTGTTTATGTAGATAAAATATCTAGAGTTTTTTGTTTTTGTTGTTATTATTTATTCATTTATATTTAAAATAACCTTTTGTCTTCCAGACTGATATCATACTTATGTATCAGAAGCTAGCCATGAACTCTTGATCACGTGCCTTTACCTCTGAAGTGCTGGGACTATATGCATGTAACACCATGCTCTGCATAAGACACGTTCAGGTTTTTTTTTTTTTTTTCTCTTTTTGTACTTAATTAGGGGAATCCTTTTTTGGCCTGTTCCTCCTCAAAACTTGGGTGGAAGTTTATGTTTCTCATATCAGTAAAATGAAATAACATAGAAAGGCACTTTATTGCTAGATAAATACTGACTTTTGAGGAGGCTCTGTTTGGTTTCGACGTGTTCACCAACTCTGATTTAAGGCATATGTTAGCTGTAGAATCACTCTTAAAGGAACTGTGAGAAGGATACAGTGGGGTGGGCATCTGGGAGCCAGTGAGAGGGGAAGGACAGGAAAATATGATTAAAATACATGTATTTATGGGGTTATATGTATGAAAATCTCAAAAAATAAGAACATTTTCAAACCAAAAATACTTAAATCAAGAGATTATTTAAGCTATTGTATTACACTATAAAAAATTAAATTAAAAAATAAGTATTTTAAAAATACTTCTGGAATTCTTTTTTTCCCTCTGATTTTGATATAAGCTTCACAGGATGAGTTTCTTGCAAACACTCATAAAAAGATTTTCTTTTAAGATCTTTATGGTTGAAAATACGTTTCAGAAAAATATCATTTTATATTTGAGACCTGTTAAGGGTCTTTTTGTTGTCTGTTGCTGTTGTTTGGTATTTCTCTTTCTGGTGTTAAGGGTGAATCCAAGAGCTCTATGCACTCTAGCCAAGAGCTCTGACACTAAAGCTCCATTATTGTGGCCTGGTTTTCTAGCACTATCAACCTAAATATCAAAACTATTCCATTAACAAAACTATAAAAGTGGGTATTCTTGACCCACTTCAAATATTTTGCATGTTAAAATTAACTGTAAAACCACAGAGACAGGGATGGAATTATTCTGGTTTAGTTTTAGTTAACAAAAGCCCTTCATATTTGTGTACTTGCAAGTTTCCTATGAATATGATATTCAAAAGACAGGTAACACCTGCTGCTTATGTTTCTAGAGTTGTAGTCTATGTAGGTTTGTGAAGGTGGCCTTGATAAATATAGCACCAAGTTCTCCTTTGCTTTCTGCATAGGTTGAAGCCCTAACCCTTTAGACACTTCCATATTTAATGTGGTAAATCCATAGGTACAGGGTCAGACTGAAGCTGCTGACCTGTCACTGACTCATCAAGAGGTTATCAAGAGTTGTGCCTCTCACTTCTGCACACACAGCCTCATCTGCTATCCTAACCAAAGAGATGGGGCATTGAAAAGGGTAAAGACAGGGCTAAGGCTTACCAACAAGTTCCTGGAGACTGAGGACATGTTCAGCAAGGGCTTCCAAATAAACTCTGGTATCCCACAGTTTCATGACTCATCACTTAAACTTTTCACTAAGTACTAAGTAAATATCTAGGTTATGTTAAAAAACTATTGTTGTAGTCTGTGGAGAACCATGAATTCATTGTAAAGTTTTTGAAATAGCGTGTGAATTATAAAAAGTTATGAGAATTTATTTTGATGGAAGGGTAGAAAAATCCTTTAATGTAACGAAAAATTTTTAATCAGTTCAAATTGTGATTTCTCAAGTAATGCTGAAATAAAAATTTCAGTGACAGTGTTGAAGATTGAGTCCAAACCTTGCAAGTTTGGTAAAGCTGTTCCATTGAGCTCCACTCCCATTTTTTCTTCCACATGATTTTTTAAAACTTAATCATGATCAAAATTATATACAAATACACCTCCTTTGAGTTACTTACATTCTATTCATATTCTTACTGAAAACTGAGAATGATTGGCTACTGTATTTTTTATACTCTGTTTCATTTCAAGTTGAATATAATTATAAAAGCAAAATATGTATATTCTTTTCTGCTCAGATGAAAGTTTCTATAAATATCTGTTAAGTCCATTTGCATCATTACATCTGTTAGGTCCCTTATTTCTCTGTTCAGTCTCTGTCTTGTTGACTTATTCAAGGGTGACAGTGGAGTATTGAAATCTCCCATTATTAAAGTGTGACATTTGATGTGGGGTTTAAGCTTTAGTAGTGTTTCTTTTACATATGAAGGTGCCCTTATATTAGGGGCATAAATATTCAGGATTGAGATCTCGTCTTGATTGATTTTTCCTGAGATGAATAAGTATAAGCAATGGGGTCAAGATTATGATGGGGAAACCCACAGAGACAATTGAGTTACTGGGAGCCCATTGGCTCTGGATTGACAGTTGGAAATCTGCATGGTACTGAACTAGGCACTCTGAATGTGGAAGACAGTGTGTGGCTTGGGCAAATTGTGGGGCTTCTGGAAGTGGGATCAGCATTTATCTCTAGTGCATGAACTGGCTTTTTGGAGCCCATTCCCTATAGAGGGATATCTTGCTCAGCCTTCATATGGTGGGTGGGTTTAGAACTGCCTCAACTTGATATGCAGACTATATTGACTCCCTGTGTGAGTCTTTCACCTCTCTGAGAAGTGGATGACAGGTAGGGTGGGGAGAAGTTAGGGGCCAGTAGGAGGAGGGAAGGGAAACTGTGATTGGTATATAAAATTAAAAAAAAATCTTTTAAATAAAAAATAAAACTTTGAAAAAGAAAGTAGAGAAAAAATAAATAAAAGTAAAATAATGAACAAGTATTATTCTTCTCTTCTGATTCATTCTAAAATTTTTGTTTCTACTATCTCACCTTGAGAAGTATATGGTCTCTCTTCTCTTACCTCAGACCATATTAGTCATATTACTATATATAATTAAGTTATTTAAATCACTCTTACTTTCATTTGTTTCTTATTACTTAATTAGTCAGGGTTCTCTGGAGAAACAGAACTGATAGAGTGAATATGTGCAAACACACACATGTATATTATGTATATGTATATATGACATATACGTGTAATATATAGAACTTTATTATAATATCTTATAAGCTGTGGTCCAGATAGTCCAACAATAGTTGCTTACCAAAGCAAAGTCCAAGAAAAAATAGTTTTACAGTCCATCCATGAGACTGGATGTCTCCACTGATCTGCAGTATATATTGGAATCCTGAAGAAGTAAGCATTAATTCAGGTGAAAAAAATGGAATTGCCAGTGACAGTGAGGGCAAGCAGGTAAAAAGAAAGTAGGGGTGATAGTGGGTAGAACTATTTGCTTTTCTACCCTTAATTCCTGCACCTGTGGATCCTGGTTAGAATAAACCATACCATATACAGAATGATGATTCAAGGCTATAATCCTACCCCAGACCACCAGATTCTTCCACCTTATAATACTGTAACTATCTCTTTAAATGACTGTTCTCTAATTCTATCAGATCAGCTGCTTCAGAATTGAGAAACATGGCACAAACAAGAGGATTTCCTCATTATGGGCCCATTTCTAACACTTCAATGGCTGTGAAGTGAGTCTCTTAACAAAAAGGAATACTGCATGAAATACCATACTCATGGATAAGGCATTATGTAAGTCCACAGAAGGTGGTTTTGGCAGAAGCATTATGTGCAGGGAAAGTAAATCCATAACCAGAGCAAGTATCTATTCTGGTATTGCTCTTTCCACAGAGAAAGTGGTCCAATATAGCCAACCTGCTACCAGGTCACTGGTTGATTAGCCAGGGGAATAGTTTTATATCTGAGGCTCAGTGTTTGTCTTTGCTGTTGGCATATTTGGCACTTAGCAGCAGCTGTATCCAGGATAGCTTTGTGAGTGGAAATCCATGTTGTTTAGCTAATGCATAACTCCTATCTCTGCCACTATAGACACTTTGTTGATGGGACCATTGGTCAATGACAGATGTCTAAGAAAATAGACTGACTCTCCA
Organism: Sigmodon hispidus; assembly: GCA_004025045.1. NCBI lineage: Eukaryota > Metazoa > Chordata > Mammalia > Rodentia > Cricetidae > Sigmodon > Sigmodon hispidus. Next base: position 12,747 of record PVIH01009242.1, on the reverse strand, counting down.
CAAAATAGGTCATCCTAACTCCTTGATTAATGAACACTTCCTCAGCAGAAGTCACAGTTTGATGAGAATTTATATGGGACACAAGAATCTTCATATCCTTCAGCCATTTGGAGAGATCTATTCACTTACTTCTTTACAAGATGTCTCTGCCACAATTTATTCAGTCAAGCTCTTTTCAAGTCCCTGACCATCCAACTAGTCCATTGGCTATAGCCCATAAATCAGTGAACAACTCTATGTCACGCCATTTCTCCTTCTAAACAAAATACATGACCATATGTACTATCCAAAGTTCTGTCCACTGTGAAGATTTGTCTTCACTGGTATCTTTCAGGGTTGTCCCAGGAAAAGCTTGGAATGCTGCAGGTGCTCACCTCTGTGTGGTGCCTTCAAAATGTGTAGAAACATCAGTAAATGGGGCCCTAGTCTTTTCAGTCAATTAGGTCATAGAACACAACCCACAAGGCTGTAGGAGCATGTTCAAGAGCAGACAGTCTCAAACCAAAAACCATTGGCATTTGAGCACTTTCTTTTTGTAACCTGTGCCCCTTTCTCCATGTTGTATTTTATAAGATCAGTGAAAGGCATGTCTTAGGGCTTCACCATTGTAAAGCATTGGGTTTTACACAGTAACCTGACTCCAGCATTGCAATTTACTTGTGCTTTAAAATTCCTTCATCAATACTAAGCCAAGGCATATCAGGCATCTCCAACTCCTCTTCAATAGAACATCTTCTTTAAATATTTTAGACAACCATTCAAACAAACATTTGGCACATTGTGAAACTATTCAGGCTTCCCTATTAAACCTAGACTCTATAATCAGAGGTCCATGTCAATAAACTTAGCCTGACCCAGTTTTATGTTCTTTCCACCATTGTTAAATTTAATAAATTAAAATTTCTTAAAATCCATACCATACACATTCCCCAGACTTCTACTTGAATGAGATAGCGAACACATTAAGCTTTTGGTATAGTGTGCCTCCTTATAGATACACTTTCTACCACCCCCTTTAGAAGCTTGCTTAGCCTTAAGTCTGGTTATAGGTCTAGAGGCAAATATTGGTGGGTTCTGAAGGACATTACTTTTGTCTTGCCTGATATCTCCTTAAGAGAATGTCACTGCTGGTTTAGCAGACAATGAAGAATTAATTTCGTCAGTGAAAAGTTTAAGAAAAGAAATATTTTGGGGGGCGGTAAGAGATGGAATACATCTTCTGCTGAGGGTGTAGAGACAACTCCATCCCAATTTACAGGATTCTGTTCTTTATCAATGAACGCCCTTACCTTAACCTCCAACACCCTCTGAGGCTGGTACTTCATTTTTTATTGTAATTCAGCCAACATTATACTGAAAGCTTCCGTTTTAATTTTCATACCTTGAGCTATGTGGTTGTTGAAGAAAAGAGTCTCTTCCAGGGCTCACTTAGAAAACATTACACTGTTTATATACATCTGAAGCTAGTCAATTTTACCACTCAGTTTCTTGATGTCTTTCATTATTTTTATAAGATGCTAAAAAATGATTAATTTTTTATCATGCAGCACACTTTTCCTTTGTAAATTTAACCAGAGATGCTAGGAGCAATGAACTAGCATCATCATTTTCCATATTTCTTTATAAACTGTTAAAAGTTTCATATACAGAACTTCCAAATCTGTTACCTAGCATGACTGGTGAATCAGGATAATCAAATGCATTTGTTTCCTTAAGTTTGTAATGTAGTTTGCACAGTAGTCTTTCAATATTCTCCAAGCTTCTAAGAGAGGGAGTTACTGGAGAGGTTTAGAAAGTCTACTGCAGATACTTAAAATGTCATCCATTAGACTTCTTTGGCTCTAGAACCATTTCTCGTACCAAAATCTATATTTGTTGGGTTCTCCATAAAAACAGAAATGGCATAATGATGGTTATATATAAAGGGAATTTATTAGAGTGGCTTACAGTCCAGCTAATCCAGCAATGACTATCAAGGGAAATTTCCAGAATCTAGTAGTTGTTCAGGCGACAAACTACATGTTGCAGCTGATCTCCAGTATCTGTCTGAATCCTGAAGAAGTGGGCTCTAATGCCAGTGAAGGAATGAGCTTGACAGTGAGAGTGAGGGATGGTGGGAAAAAAGGGAACCTCTTTTTTCCATGTTCTTTATAGAGGCGGCCATTAGATGGTGTGGCCCAAATTAAAGATGTGTCTTCTCATCTCAAAAGACCCAGATTAAAAGTAGTTTTTCCCACATCGACTGATTTAATTAAGAAAAAAGTTCCACGTAGGTATACCCAGAAACTTGGCTTTTCGTGAATTCCAGATATCATCAAGTTGACAAGCAAGACTATTTATCACACTTGGCTTCTGAAAATTTATATTATAAAAGCATCTATGAAAAACAGTCAATTAACTTTTTACTTTTTAGCACTCTGGATATAACACATATATATTATATTTTCTAATTTCTATCAATTAGTGACACATAATAGTTAACATTAGTGAGACTTTGTTTTAGGATTCTTTGTAATATACAAGTAAACACAAAGCATTGTCAGAGACCAGATAAGACCAAAGACCTTTCAGGGGTCTGTGTGTAGAACAAGGAGTTCTGATTCTTTCTTCCCAGCCAGGGTCATGATTGGCAAGACCAGCAATGGGATGGTGCCAGGGTCCAGGGGCCTGAGGCTGGGGCCTGGAGCTTGACAGTTTCCCTCTATAATTGTGATCAAATGTTCCAGACATTCTGCTTGCAGTGTTAGCATGTACCTTGCAAAAGAGAAACTAGGACAACGGTTCTCAACCTTTGAGTCACAACCCATTTGAAGTTCACATGATCCTTTCACATAGATTAACTAAGACCACTGAAAACACACAGATATTCATGTTATGAATCATAGCAATAGCAAAATTACAGTAGTGATGAAGTAGTGATGAAAATAATTTAGTGGTTGCTGGTCACCACAACATGAAGGCCTGTATCAAAGGATCACCACAAGAGAAAGGTTGAGAATCAGTGAACTAGAGGGACTCTGAGCTCCAGGTAATTCTGCTGCCAGATGCTCTTAACTGACTCCCTTTCTTCTTCCTCATTTGAGGAGTGTGTAAGAAGCTGTGATCCTAATAAACTTGCTGGCCTGGGTCATCAGCCCTCACAGCCCAACTGACCCCAGATTTCAACTATCATTTTTCTATTTCCCATCTTCTTAGAGACCCAGAGTAAAACATGAAAAAAAATAATGCTAGTCAGATTTATATTATGTTACCATTCTTAAACAATAGAACTATGTTTTCTTTTTTGACTAAGAGACATTAAAGCAAAAGAAAATTATTTGAAAACTTAAAGAAGAAAGAGAAATTAACATGTAACAGTGCTAATAATAGTTACTTCAAAAAGCTCAGTGTAAATATTTTTAATATTCTCACTGGAATATTTCATTACAAGGCTTGATTCTTTTAAATGTCCATTTTGGTTGTGGATAATTAATTACTGATATGGATTATTATAGCTTAAAATGTAGAGAGTAACAATTTATTTTTTAATAGTTATTCTTTTTACAAAACAGTATGAATTACTGTCAACAACTGAAGTACTTCTATAAACCTCTCAATTAGAAAAGTTGCTATGAATAATATTTTTATAAACAATGAAAGTAAAAATTAATTTATGTTCTAGCATATTTTGTTTCTAGCATATTTTGTTCCTATAAGACATTTCAAAATAGAAAATAAAATAAAAAAATCTTTATTTGCAAATTTTATATACATTTCTCAATGTATAAATTATGTTCTATATCAAACTAAGAATATAACTATAAAAGGTATATATATGACTATTAAAATGTAATTAAACTTTTACTACAAAGGAAAGTTCTGAGGCTATGTATATTTGGTAGACTACACAAGATAATAAATGATAATAATTCAAACCACTCTAAATTAATATTATTTTATGTATTTTGCTATGGTTTAACTATAAGATTAAAATAACAGTTTCACAAATTGAAAATATGCTTGGGAAGAAAGAGCATTTATTGTTATTGGAATCTAGGTGTTATTAGGAAAGTACAAGGCAAATAAATTCAAGCTAACATACCCTAGATCTTGTGTCAGGAGTATCCTATTCTACTCACATTTGATAGTTTAGAATAGTCCACTTTTAGTTTTAAGGATGCTCTGTTTCAGGGCAGAAGAGCTGACTCAGCAGTCAGGAGCACTTCCTGTTCTTGCAGAGGACATGGATTTGGTTCTCAGCATTTACATTATGGCTTACAACTGCCAGTACCTCAAGTTACTGGAAATCTGAATTCCTGTCCTGGCCTTTGCATGCACTAGACACACATATGGTGTACATACATACATACATACATGTAGACGAAGCACTTATACACATAAAATGCAGTAAAAATACTATAAAAACAGAAAAAGTACTCATTCTTCAAAGTGACATAGTGATCTCAATTACACTTCTCATATTTACATGTGTGTAAACATATATGTATATACATTGGTATTATAATTATATATACATTGACAGATAAATATAAAGATACATCAAATAGTCAGTCAGAGATACTTTTCTCTGATTCCACACATTTTGCCTTTGTCTTCTCTCCCACCTCTGGCAGACATGTTTACAAATGAACATGTATTTTAGTGTCTTTCGCCAATGGGTAATAGAAGATAACAGAGATAACTGCAATTGAAATTTAGTTAAAATATTCTGAAACCTGAACAGCAGTAAGCGATAAAGAGTTCTTTTTATCCATAATAAAGAAAATAAGTCAACAAGGCATGAGTTAATGAATAATTGTCTATCATTAGTCACTGAAACAATTCAAAAGAAATAGAATCAAATGACAAATGAAAAGAATGCCTAAACCAGAACAACACAGAGTCATGTTTTATTTAAAATTATTTTTTCACAAATGTATCCTAATGATGGTTTCTCTCCTTCAACTACATCTCCTACATCCTCCCCACCTCTGCATCCATTCAAGTTCATTCCCCTTTTCTGTCTCTCATTAGAAAACAAACCAGCAAATTAAAAAAAAAAAAGACAGTCCTGAATATAAGAAACAAGCAGAAGGAGTGAGATAAGAGGATAGAGACACACACATTTTCACACATAGAAAAACAATAAAAATACAAAACTGGAATCCATAATATATAAGCAAAAGACCAGTAAGCTTAAAACATTTCCAAAGTGTTATGAGATCAAAAATAATCTTTAAAAGTACCACTGAATTCTTTTGACTTGACCATCTACTACTGGGCATTTGGCCTTCCTTTACGTATGGTTTCTATGTGAGACTCTATTGAAGAAAGCTGATTTTTACTTTGGTAATAACTTTCAATTGTAAGTAGCTTCTTGGTCAGGATGAGTAATTCTGTCCTTTCCCCCTCTCAGAAATGAAGGGTCTTCTGACTTGGCATTCTGCTGGTCCTGTGCATGTTGAGGCTGTGTCTGTGAATTCATATGTGCATCAGTCATGTTTTATCCAGACCATACTGTTTTACTGATGTCTTCCATCCCCACTGGTTCTTACAATCTTCTACCTCTTCTTCTGCTAAGTTCTTGAGCCCTGCAGAAAAGATTTGATGGAAATATCCCACTTAAAACTGACTGTTCCAATGTCTCATTCTCTGCACACTGCTCTGTTGTGGGTTTCTATATTTGTTCCCATCAACTGCAGGTTTGAGGATGGTTAATGAGATCCTGATCTATGTGTATAGCCAAATGCCATTAGGAGTCATTTTATTGCTATCTTCTTTAGCAGAACAATATTATTGGGATTTCTCTCAAGCCCATGATAGATCTAAGCCCAGGTTTTTCCTACCCAAGCACTGTCAGGCATGGGTTTTATCTCCTGGAGTGGTTCTTAAATCCAGTCAGAGAGTGATTGGTTACTTCCACAAATCTTGTGCACAATCGTGCCAGCTAATACACCATTGCAGGTCAGTGACTAAACAGAATCTTTTGATAGCTTTTCTAAGTTTGTTCCCTAGAGAAAATGGTTACAGTTAATCTAGAACCTTGAATTGAGCATATGTACTTTATAGTACTTTTATAAGTAACTTAAATAAAACACATATATAAAGAAAAATTTATTTTAATAAATCATGCTTACTTATTAAATCTTAATTTTAGAAAACTACTTTGTGGGCTAAGATGATGAAACCCAACTCATATTCAAATAAACTAGACCCCTGTGAAGTTTGCTATTCCAGCTAGGGACAGTCATTTCAGAATGTCTCCACTGTTACAACCCAAGCTGCAGGGGGCTCTGTAACCATTGAAGCCAGCAGGGTAATGATACACAGGAGGTAAAAAGGCAGTTTTGCTCAGTGTGACTCAGTATCTGGTGTAGGTTCAAAATTCAACCTCAAGTAGTTTATTTTAGATATATTAAAGCATAACATAGATTGGAATAGATTTCCTGTTGATAATTAACTCAATACTGTGTGCACACAAAAAATAGGACATGCCTACATCAACTCTTTGTAAACTATAAATAACATTTTCTGTGAAGACAGGTTCTATAGATTAACAAAGAAAACATATTCAAAATAAGGGCCTAAGGGAGGATAATTCTATAGAGATTGACTGACTGACACAAACGAACTCAAGGGTCTAGGGGATCAGGTATGGTCGGACCACAGAAATAATTGAAAAGTTCCAAGGCTATTAACATCTGCTTTACACTTCTGAACAGAAAACAGACTATGTGTCTCTCTCTGTGAGGAGACAATCCTTTGTGTTTACCATTTCTGTTTTCTCTAGTGCTTATCTGTTAGCACAAAGACCCACATGCCTCCTGTGCCAAGATGCTGTCATCTCTGACCTGAAACATCATCTCCTTACAGTCTCCTGAAAATACACATGGAATCTCTTTCTATTCCACACTACAGCTGAAGGTTATAGTGCCAATCCCCCATATTAATATAATTTTACAGGGAGTGATTCAGGCAAATTCAGAGGAAAAAAATAGCAAACTTTTCATAACAAAGTATGGAGGCTAGAATCATTCATCTTCACAACTTTGCTCTAACCCAGTTCCTAAAGTTTGGGTGCATTTAAATGTGCTTTGTGCTTCTGTTCAAACCACCTCCCTTGTGAATTTCAGTGTAGCTTCACCCAGTAATAATCATCAGAACTCAGAGTATCATTATCAGATATTGTTTTACTTATTTCACTGGCCAGTCCTCTCAGACATCCATTGGTGATTTCTACACCTCTTTTACACTTCAGAACAGTTAAGACCATAGCCTAGATTTTTTTTTATTACTTTAAATGACACCAAGGTTTAATTTACCCAACCCTGTGACTTTACAAAGTACAAATACCCTAGTAGACAGAATATGTGGCTCTGACTTTCACTTCTTCTCCGAGTTATAATTTTATGAATGTATCCAGATTCAGTATATCCCTTCCAGTATCTAGTGGATAACTCATACCAGTCACTCCCTTGGCCAGTAAATCCCCATTTCAAAAATGGGGACAACATTATTTTTCTGTTCTGCAGTCACATTTCACTCCTGTCTTTTCTTTGTGTAAGTACCACCCCACCCACCAGTAATTTCTATTATCTTGACAACCAAACCACATGGAAATATTGCCTGTCTCTAGCTCTAGTCCCTCCCATCCACTGCCACCTCCGTATTCCAATCACCATCATCCCTTCCCTCAATAAGCAATGGTTCCCTCCCTAGGAACTATTCTCACTCTTACTCTGCAGGTAACTATTTTCACACTGCACCTACAGTGATATGTTTAAGATAAAAATTTGATTATTTTATTCTCTAGTACAAAGTCATCCCAGATTTATGAGAAATAAAATCCATTTTTTTCATTCCTACATCTTAAAAGGCAGTTTCTGACTCCATAGTTCATTAAGCATGCATCTATTCACTTGTAAACTATCTGACACCCTCACTGAAAGAAAAGATGCTTGAAGTCAAGGAGCTGGTTGGTTTATGTTGCCTGTTTCCCCTACCATTATAAAAAGTCTTTATTTCAGATAAGCAACTATGTTAAATAGCATCAATGGCCATTTCTATAACATATCCATGCTTTATTGTTGACATGGAACTGATTAAAATGTATAACAATATTAATGCAAAAATTTTAAAAAGTACATTTTATTGTTAGATAAAAATAGGCCCTATACCTATATTTCATTTAAATAAAGCAACTGAAAAGAAGGCCTCTCTGTCTTCTTAAAGAAAATACTTAATTTGTAATCTACAGCCATTCCACTAAAACTATTTTGTGCCACATAAATTATCACATATAATTTTCAAGAAGATTACTTTTAAGTTTTTTTATTTGAAAATATGAATACAGACCATTTGTTCCTTATGTACAATTGCTAAAATTATATCTTAATCGATTTTTTTGTTTCCCTAGTCTCATTTTTATGATAATCTTCAATTGATGGTTGGGAAAGTCATATGTCCAGAATTCTCAGAAGCTTTAAGTTTCATGATAGATATTTGATTTGAGAATTTTACCTCTCCTAGAACTTATCTTTTTATAACAATGGAAATCATTAAAAATTAACAAAGATTTTTTATCATAAATAACTTATGGCTGTATCATTTTTTCCAGATTTTATTTAAACACAGTGTTTATTGATAATAAATATAAAAGTTAATTAACAATCTTTCAGTGAAGTTCTGGGAATGCTTAATAGTATTTTAATTACTTCATTTAAATGTTTTCCAATCACTTAACATTTTGTTATTTTTTTCCTTCAAATTTGCATGTGCTCAATTTCCAAGACCTTAATATTTGTAATTGGTCACACATCCTTTCCAGAATTATTTACATCAGCTCCAACCTACCTAACTATTTCCTAAAATAGCCCTGCTTTCTCACAGAACAGTTGTCAAAATTACATCACTTTCATTGGAATTAAATATTGTGAAAGGGTGGTGACTTGAAAATTAAGTTGCATTGTCTTTTCCTATGCATTCCAGGAACACATTATATAACTAGAAACCAAAAAATATGACAAACATTTTCCTCCAGCTAGAACTGCTGTCATAGCACAGAGCCAGTCTCAATGAGATTTAAAAGTTGGTGCCCAAGGGAAGTGCATGCTATTAACTGGCAATGTATACAATTAAATGTAAAGCATAGTCACAGTGTTTTAATCAGGAAAGCTAGGAGTCATTTCTGTCCTAGGGGGTAATAAATGAAGGCAAAAGCAATTGAACATGCTTTCTGATGTGCTAAGTGATATATGGACTCTCCTGAGTCACCAAATTGGAAGGGTCACATGCTTAGTTAATCAACACAGCACAGTCATACTGAAGGAGAGGCAATAAATTTTAACAAATGTTACACTGGCAGGGGTTGGGGTGAAAAGAACTTGATCCACCACCTCTGTAATTAGAGGGCTGTCTTCAAATACCTATTATCACATGACTATAAAAGTTAATGAATTTTTGATTATCAGTTCTTCACTGGATGGATTTAGAAATAGTTCATAACAATGATTTTAGCCAGCCTCTGACTAATACTCATTGACTAGCATGTAAATAGTTAGGGTAGATAATCAGGTCCGGGGAGACCAGTTAGCAAACCTCTTCTCAGAATATTCGGAGCTGATTGGAATAAAATCACATTCATAGAAAACCAGTAAGACCACACTCTGGAGATACATCATTGCTCCTGTTGGTTTTTCTCCTTCCAGGATAAGCCCTTAACTCTCCAACTAGACACATTGTTTTCCCTTGAACACACTGTTAAGAAAAAGAACAAAAGACATTCCTAGCAGAATTTAGTCATCTTCCATCTCAAGCATCTATTCCACAACTTTTATTTGTATGCATGTGAAAACTGGCACATTATATTTCTGCACTCAGAATTTGGAAGCCTGTGTTTTCATGATGGAATCTCTGTTTCCTAATATTCCATTAATTTATTACATTTTAAGGAATGGCAGTGGAATTGAGCAGTGCCTATGAATTCTTCCTAACAAAGAAAAAGGGGTATTTTAAAAAGTCTTCAAATTTCATTTCCTTTCTCCATGCCCATCATCTCTACCCACTGCCTTCAGACCTAAAGCTGTATTTGTTGCTATTTGGTTGGTTGGATTGAGTACATAAATTATTATTTTAGTTTATTATTCTTAGATGATATTTTAAACATCCTAGTGGTCTCACTTGGTCTCTCTTTGTATGTGTGTAAATGCTTCTTTACATCTTGTGTTTGTGTGTACATGTGCACTGTGCATGTGAAGATGCAGAACTGACAAGTCTTTCTTGACTATTCACTTTATTCACTGAGTTAGGGTATCTCTGATGAACTAAGAGCTTGCTCATATGGATTAGTCTCACTACCAGTTTGCCCAGCAATCCTGTCTCCATTTTTTCAATATTGGAAAAACAGGTAGGCTGCCACACCTACCTGGCAATTTCATGAGTTCTGGAGGCTTGAACTGGTTGTCACCCTTTCATAGCAAGTACCCTACCTACTCTGCCATCTCCACAGCTTTCAGTAGCTGTTTCCTCTCTCTGTCTGCTATGCTGTGAGGGAGTTCACTGAAATTTTCATATAGTGAAGCCTAATCAGCAGTGTGTTCATATTAAGAGGTAACATTTCTAAGAAATGATTATGTCATAAGGCCATAGCATTATGGATGGATTTAGAACCCTGGTGAAGAGTCTTGAGAGCCAGTGTTTGTTCACCCTGAAACAAACCTTTGAACATAAAGACAATATTTGTTACCTCACAGAATTTAACAAGCAGAAACCAGACACCACCCAGGCTGCTCTTGACTTTCCAGGCAACAGTACTCTGAGAAACAAATTTTTGTTCTTTAGTATTTATTCAGTCTAGGATGTTTGACTACAAAAGTAAAACTAGGCAAAGTATTACCTCATGTGAGTAGGCCAAACTTCCCGAGTACTTTTTCCTCCATTGTACAACAAATATGAAAGTAATACTTACTGGATTTTTCCACATTGTTATTACTGTTAAAAAATTAATGTTACCCTTAAATAAAAATCTATAAGCTTTAAAAAGTTATTTCTTCTTTTTTTTTCCCTATTGTCTCTTCAGAAAATCCTACTCCTTTGAGACAGTGTCTGCTGATACACATTTCTCTGAATATACCTGTGTTTCAGAAAATAGGAACTGATCCAGGACAGAATTGTTACTAAGTTACAAATGATAGGAAAGAATTAAATGTGAAAAGCTTCACAGAAGCATTCCAATGATGGATAAAGAGGATCATCACAAACCCAAGTAGGCCCAAGCAGAAGTGAGGAAAAGACCAGACCCTCACAGTCATTAACACCTCCCCCCCAAAAAACCCACTATAAATCTATTTAATAGTAAAACCTTCATGATTCCAAAAGTTACTGAAGGACCCTCATGTGTCAATGGGCTTATATTGTGAGCCAAACCTTTATATGAGATTTATAAGGATAAATTCTGTTCAAACCACAACAGATAGAAATATATAAAGGCCTTCTATGATGTTATTAATCTCTACTTAAGACTGTGCTTATAGCTGGATAACTATACTTGGCCTAATATCCATATTTTGGGTTCTAAACCATTGGTGAATATTCCAAAAGTGAAAAGAAAACCCAGAACTCAAACTAAGGCCCACTCAGAATCTCGGTTCTCCATTTTAGATTATCTGAAAAACTGAAATCCTAGTTTCCTGTCTGATCATCCCTGAGCCAGCTTCCAAGGCCTAATGAAGCCTCTTTCTTGAGTCTATTCTTGCTCAGGGTGAATTGAAACTATGTAACCTGAGGATTGTGTGTGGTTGAGGGGATTGTTCAAAGCTAGAGGTGATGGATGCAATGGAGTTTAAAGCATGGGCTGGAATTATCCACACACACTGAAGGATCCATCTGATGCAGGAATAAAAAAGGAGGTGGCTTGAAAGTGGCAGTTTCCCTTTAGTTGCTTGTTCAGTCACCTGAGAATGTATTTCTTCTAAATTAAATTACAGAATGCTTCTAAATTTATGGGATTTAAAGCAGGGGTGTTTTAGATACTGTTCTATTGCTGCAAGGAGATACTATAGCTCAGGTAACACAATTTAAAAAAAAATGTTTCATTGGGGATTGTTTCAGAAAGTTAGTCCATTATAATCATGACTGTGAGCAGACAGACATGGCTGCAGAATAGGAGCTAAAAACAGTTGGCATTTTCTTTCGGCCATCAAATGGCTCCCAAATAAAGACACAGAGACTTATTATTAATTATGAAAGCTAATTTTAGCTTTGGCTTATCCAACTAGTTCTTTTAACTTAACCTGTTTTTATTCATCTATGTTTTGCCTCAAGACTTTCTACCTTTTTTTTTTTTATTCTGTATGTCCTGCTTTCCTGTTTCCTCCATGTCTGGCTGGCTGGTCTCTGGTATCTCCCTGTCATTCTCCTTTCTTCCCTTGGTGTCTAAATTCCTCCTCCCACCTACTCTTCCTTCCTGGAAGTTCCACCTATATCTCCTCCCTTGATATTGGCTGTTCGGTTTTTTCATTAGAGAAATCAGGTGCCTTAGGCAGGAAAGGTAGAACAGCAACACATCTTTACATATTTAAGCAAATGTGACAAATCTTTACATAGCTAAACAAATGCAACACATCTTTACATATTTAAGCAAATGTGACAAATCTTTACATAGCTAAACAAATGCAACACATCTTTGCATATTTAAGCAAATGTGACAAATCTTTACATAGCTAAACAAATGCAACACATCTTTACATATTTAAGCAAATGTGACAAATC
>PVIH01009241.1:0-84006 GCA_004025045.1 Sigmodon hispidus | reverse complement strand
GGAAACAACCTAGATGTCCCTCAACTGAAGAATGGATTAACAAACTGTGGTACATCTACACAATGGAGTACTACTCAGCAGTAAGAAAAAATGATATCCTAAAATTCGCAGGCAAATGGATGGATTTGGAGAATATCCTCCTGAGCGAGGTATCACAAACTCAGAAAGATAAGCAGGGGATGTACTCACTCATTAGTGGACTCTAAACAAACAAACAAACAAGAAAAAAGCAAAGCATGCCCAAGCAGCAAACCACAACCACTGAACAGCTTGCGATCAGAAACACTCTGGACTGACATCTTGGATCTCACTTCCCCTAGAGGAACATCTGACTCACTCTTGAGGAAGGGGGGAGAAAACTGCATCTGCCAGGAGTGGAGACTGAACTAAGCAGTATTGGGGCAGTGGGACCATGGGACTGTCTGCTGCCTGCCCAGGGAGGGGATGGGGAGTTGTGGAGAAGAAAGAATGTCCTGATGTGGTGGGATGGGGTAGGGACCATGATTAAGGATATACAAGGTTAGAAAGTGTGACTTCTTTGTTAATAATAATAATAATAATAATAATAATAATAATAATAAAATTGAACTATGAAAAAAAAGAAATTAAAGGAATATACAACAACATATAAAAAATATCATCCACCTCTTTGGATCCCACTCTCCCTAGAGGAACACCTGACTCACTCTTGAGGTTGTGGGGAGAAAACTGGATCTGCCAGGAGTGGAGGCTTAACTAAGCAATATTGGGACAGTAGGACCTTGGGACCACCTGCCGTCTGCCCCGGGGGTTGGGGGAGGACCTTGAATAAGAATATACAAGATAGAAAGTGTGACTTCTTTGTTCATAATAATAAATAAATAAATAAATAAATAAATAAAAATAAAGAGAAAAAAATATCATCTGCCATGATCAAGTAGGCTTCATCCCAGAAATGCAGGAATGGTTCAACATATGAAAAACTATAAATGACATCCATCATATAAACAAACTGAAGGAAAAAAACCACATGTTCATATCCTTAGACCCTGAAAAGCCTTTGACAACATCCAATACTCCTTCATGATAAAAGTCCTAGAGAGATCAGGAATATAGGGAAAATGTCTAAATATAATAAAAGCAATTTACAAGAAGCCAACAGCCAACATCAAACTTAATGGAGAAAAACTCAAAGCAATTCCACTAAAATCAGGAACTAGACAAGAATGTCTTTTCTCCCCTTATCTATTCAATATAGTTCTCGAAGTTTTAGCTAAAGCAATAAGGGAACAAAAGGAGATTAAGGGGATAATACTATTTGGAAAAGAAGAAGTGAAACTCTCTCTAATTGCAGATGATAGGTTTGTATAATAAGTCATCCACAAAATTTTACCAGGGAACTTCTACAGCTGATAAACACCTTCAGCAATGTAGCAGGATACAAGATGAACTCAAAGAAATCAGTAGCCCTTCTATACACTAAAAATGAAAGGGCTGAAAAAGAAGTAAGGGAAACATCACCCTTTATAATAGCTGCAAATAGTATTAAATACCTTGGAGTAACTATAACCAGAGGAGTAACAGATCTGTTTGACAAAAATTTTAAATCACTGAAGAAAGAAATTGAAGAGGATATTAGAAAATGGAAAGACCTTCCATGTTCCTAGATAGGTATGGTCAGCACAGTAAAAATGGCAATTCTACCAAAAGCAATCTACAGATTCAACACACTGCCCAATCAAAATCCCAACACAATTTTTTACAGACATTGAAAGAACAATACTCAATTTCATTTACAGAAAAGCCAGGATTGCCAAAAAAATTTTGTTCAACAAAAGAACCTCAGGAGGCAACACCATCCCCGACTTAAATTATACTATAGAGCTACAGTAATAAAGACAGCCTGGTACTGGCATAAAAACAGACTTGTGGATCAATAGAATTGAACTGAAGATCCTGACATAAACCCCAAAACCTATGAACACCTGATTTTTGACAAAGAGGTCCAAAATACTCATTGGAAAAAAGATAGTATCTTTAACAAATGGTGTTGTCATAGCTGGATGGTAGTGTGTAGAAAAACGCAAATAGATCCAATCCTATCACCCTGCACAGAACTCAAATCCAAATGAATCAAAGACCTGAACATAAACCCAGCCACTCTGGACCTGAAAAAGTGAGAAATACCCTCCAACACATTGGCACAGGTGACCACTTCATAAATATAACACCAGTAGCACAAACACTAAGAACAACAATCAATAAGTGGGACTTCCTGAAACTGAGAAGATTCTGTAAAGCTAGGGACACAATCAATAAAGACGAAATGACAGCCTACAGAATGGGAAAAAATTTTCCCCAACCCTGCAAGTGATAGAGGACTCATCTCTAAAATATATTGAGAACACAAGAAACTAGAGCCCAAAGCCTTAAATAACCCTATCAAAAAATGGGGCTCAAAACTAAAAAGGGAATTCTCAGCAGAAGAATTACAAATGACTGAAAGGCACTTGAAACAGTGCTCAACATCTTTAGCCATCGAGAAATGCAAATCAAAACAACTTTGGGATACCACCTTATACCTGTCAGATTGGCTAAGATAAAAGACATAGATGACAGCCTGTGCTGGAGAGGTTTCTGAGCAAGGGGAACACTCCTCCATTGTTGGTGGGAGTGTAAACTTGTTCAGCCACTCTGGAATGCAGTACGGAGGTTTCTCAGAAAACTGGGAATCAATCTCCCCAAGGATCCAGCAATACCACTTCTGGGTGTATACCCTAAAGAAGCACAGTTGCACTCCAAGCACTCCAAAGGCATTAGCTCAACTATGTTCATAGCAGCATTATTCATAATAGAAAGAACCTGGAAACAACCTAGATGCCCCGCAACTGAAGAATGGATTAACAAACTATGGTACATCTACACAATGGAGTACTACTCAGCAGTAAGAAAAAATGATACCCTAAAATTCACAGGCAAATGTATGGATTTGGAGAATATCCTTCTGAGCGAGGTCTCACAAACTCAGAAAGAAAAACAGGGGATGTCCTCATTGCTGGATATTAAACAAAAAAAAGCTAAGCATGTTCAAGCTGCAAATCACAACCACTGAACAGATTGAGATCTGAAACACCTTGGACTGGCACCTTGGAGCTATTCTCTCCAGCGAAACACCTGACTCAGTCTTTATGTGTGAGTGAGGATAGCACTTCTGCCTGGAGTGGATGTTGACCTAAGCCACCTTGGGACCTAGAGATCTCTTGCCCTTGCTGGGGAGGAGATGAACTGATGGAGAGAAGAGTGTGAGACTGGGAAGGGTGGGAGGGAGAAGGGAGCCTGGACAAGGGGATACATAGAATAAAAAAAAGAAAAGAATAAGAGCTAAAATAATATTATATTTATATAAATATTTATATTTATTATTAGGCATTGAATAGGAACATACTAGTATAACAGACAGGTGTTGTAAGTGGTACGATTTATACATGTGCCCACTATGGCACTAAGGGTGTCTGCCATAGGAATATGACTCTGTTGTTTACCCAGTGCTTGCCACTTCTGTGTGCTGTTGGGAAACTCGGGATCCCACCAAGCTAAAGATAATGCCAAGGTTGAAAGGTAGATACTGTATTTATCATATGGTTCCTACATGCCAGCCAGCATGGCATGGTGTTTAGCTGGAGAAACATGCTGGCTGTATTAGTGTTACTGAGGCCTCTGTGTAAAGACCTTTGAAGTTAGTTCTGCCCATGTGTTATTTTTGTTCAGTACACATTAGATTGTCACTACCACATACACTGAAATTCTTAAAGGACAGAACTGAGTCTGTGACCTGGGTCTTCCTGTCTCTGGTGACCTTGCTTTTTCTACTACATAGACCCTTGTGGATGAGTGCTTGTGATTCATCCACTTGTTAATTTATCACTTCTTAAAAGGTGTCTGCAACATGCCAGGAACTTTGACAGGTGTTGGACATTAAGTGACGAAAAAAATGAGGCACAGTCCCTGTTCTTATGGGTCATCCAGACTCTGGGTAAGATGCTGAATAGGAAATGAAATGATGGAGACAGGATGGAAAGAAAAGGTCAGGCACTTGTATGGTACTTCTATTATTATCTTTGAAACTACCTAGGTAGGGCCCTGAGACCTACAATCAAAATCAAATAAAAACCAGGGAAGCTGATGATGTAGCCCAGTGATAGACACTTACCTGTGCATGAGGCTCTGAATTCACTCCTACCACAAGGGGTGGAGCCTGGGGAAAGACTTTCAGAATATTGAGTTTACAAGAGCATAGTTTAGCCTAAATATCCAGTATTTGCTAGTGATTTGGCCTTGCAAATGTTCTTAGTTTCCTTTTAAAAAAACAAAAAACAAAAAACCTCTGTATGTGTATGTATGTATGTAGGCTCTGTGTCTGTGTAGGTGTGTTCATGTGTGTAAGTACCTCTGACCACATACGTGAAGGTTCGAAGACAACCTTGGATGTAGAACCTTACCTTCTACCATGTTTTGGGAAGGTCTCTTGTTGTTCCCTGTTGTGCAAACCAGTATTGATATTATTCTATATATTCTTCTGTCTCTACTACCATGTCACTATAAACATTCTGGAATTCCAGACCTGTGCTGCCATATATGGTTTCATATGGATTCTGGGAGTCTTAACTCAGGTTTCTTTTCCTTGAACAGTAGCATTTTATCATCTCCCCAGCCTAGTGCAAATTTAATTTTAACTTGCAGATTAAATAAGTTAAAGATGTAAACCTTTTGAAAAAAATATATTAAATAAGCATTTTTCTCATGAGAACATTACACAGACCCACATTAAGCTTCAGAGAGTAGCTTGTCCTTACCTTGGGCTTTTCCCTTTTCGGTGGCTTAGGTATTACACTGCTTAGGTCTCCTGTTGATCTGAGTTTATCATGAATTCATTCTATATAATGTCTCCTTCCATTTATACTATGTTTGGGGTATTGTGTCAAAAAGTTTTCAAATTACTTTTACTTTTTCTGTTAAAAAAAATTCAGAGGGAAAGATGAACACAAAGAAAATATAGGTGTAGCAATCTTATTTGTATTTCTACCCTTGATAAGCCATGCTTATCATTCTTATCCTCTGTATAGTTATTGTTAACTCTTCCACATTTTAAATTCTTTTTACTGTGTTTTTTTTTGATAAATACAAAATAAAGAAGGAAAAAAAAAAGAGGTAGAGCTTTCACTCAGGAGGCATACACAAGCAAATTTCTGAGATTGAGGTGAGTTTGGTCTACAGTGCAGTTCTAGAATGGCCAGGGCTAGACAGAGAATCCTTGTCTTGAAAAAAAAAAGTAGGGTTTGACTCCTGTTCCTATGAAAGCTGATCCCAGATTAGCTTTTACTTGATCAATGGAATATAGGAGAAATAGTGTTCTAATATTCAAGCTGGTAATATAAAACTTGTATCTTCTTCAGTATTATTAAGCCCATTCTCTTGTCAGAAGCCTGAACTCTGAGGCCACTACCTCAGAGAGAGCTCACAAAAGACCCCATGGCAAAGTTTAGAGTCTGAACAGAAAGAGAAACTCCTGGTGAGCTCTGGAACATGCCTACCTTTAGCCCCTCTCTTAGCTGATAGCCCATGGATGATATATCAAGAGGAGTTACCCTTTCCAAACCTGACCTGTGGCTGATTTAGGGGAAAAAATGAATTAGGTTTATCTCTGTTTATTACAGTTTATTTTATAGTAATAGATAATTAGAAGATGAATTTTAAACTCAGTTCAGCAGCAAATTCTTTAGAAGTGTAGAGCCATGTGTAAAATATGACACAGATTTCATGATGGCTATGTATCTGTGAAGCTAGGAAAAACTGGCCTCAGCAGCTCAGGTGATTGTTCACCTGTACATTGCTAAAGTAACTCAGGTCAAAACAGCATTGCTTCCATTGTTATAAAGATTGTTCTAGTGTTCTCTATAACTAAAATATATTCTGGAAAAGGGATGCTGAGGATAACTGGGAGTCAGAGCTGATTCACAAAGCCAAAGCTGAAAGAGGAAATGATTCATATAAGGATATGATTCCACTCAACAAAACTTTATTGAGCATCTATGATACACCAGTTGAGATACTAGAGATGTATACATGAAATCCTCACAGACATGGGAATGAGGAGATGGGATAATTCTGTATTGGCTTTGCAAAGGTTAAGGCTGTCAGGAGTAACTAGGTGATAGAGCACTTGCTTAATATATGAAGGTCATAGATTTGATCCTCAGAATAGAGAAGGGGCAGCATATTGTGCTGTCAATGGGGTCCAAGAAAAGATATATTTAATGTTATCTGGATATGCCAGAGGGAATGTCATGGTGCTTAAATGGAGTATTAAAGAATAGACAGATGTTCACCAGGAGGTTACAGAATAGGCAGATGGAGCAGTGGTAAATATAGGCAATTTAGAAGTAAAGTGCCTCCATCTATGCCCAGCTCTATCCTCATTTCATTTCTAGACTAAAACAAACTGTTGAATGTTTTTTGTTGCTCTGTTTCACTTTTTTATAACAAAATTAACTATTTGGTAACTCATAGGATTATGTAAAATGTAAAAGAGTTAAAAACATGTAAAACACTTAGAAAGATTTCTAGTATAGCATAAGCAGCTAGTCAGTGTTCGTGCAACAGAGAAAAGAGCTTGTGAAAATAAGGGGTGATCTAGCTCACAGTGAGTGGCATGAGCAATTGATAGGGCACAAGGTATGGGTACATTGATGATCTGTGGGAGACAGAGCTCGAGAAGTCAACAGGGATCTGGTCTTGAAAAGCCTTGTGTAAAAGACATAGATTTTATATTTTAAGGCAGTGGTGCCTAGTCATGATATGTTCTTAGGAGGAAATATTAGAATTTCAGTTTGGGCAGCATGATTTTTGGCAAACAATTTTGATATTATAAACCCCTATTATTCACCTAGCACATACAATCAAACATACAGACTGGCAAATTCTTCCTGATAGGCCAGGTACTCTGCTTACAGTCTGGTGATTGCTATTTCAAAGAAAAAAGGCTAAAGTCTCCTTAAGGGAACATAACCAAGAATTTTCAAAAACATTAAATACTAAAACTGGAAATACAAGCATCTGAGTATTAAGACTGAAGATGCTATAGTGGGAAATGGAAGCCTTTGAAGGACTGCAGTTGAATGAAACTAGGGAATATTAGAGTTGTATTTTAGAAACATTACCATGGCAACAACTGGAAGGAAACATTGGGGAGGTAGAAGAAACTGGCCAATGCTGGAAGAAGACAGATGGATATGAGAATAGTACAATGGTCCAGGTATGAGAGTCTCAAAGCCTTTATTAAGGAACTGATGTTGGAGATGGAAAGAATTGGTACCATCTTCATGGCAGAATAGATGGGTGTAACAAAACTAATCAGTGAACCTTGAGAAGATAGAGGTGTTGAGGTGGAAGATGGGGAAACAGAACACATGTGACTACGAAAGTAGAAGGGTACAAGGCAGGCAGTGGGGTGGATAATACAATAAAAGATTTGTGTTTGAAAGTGCCATAGTGAAACATGATGTTTTGTTTGCTAATTAAAAATGTATTTTAAAAAGATTTCAAGTAGCTGAATAATTTGAATTCCTGACCCCACTGCAGGGCTCTTCCTGGTAAATATTTTTGTTCTCCGTCTCTCTGGCTACAGTGTTCTTAATCACTCTTTGAAGTTACATTTCTTTAGCAAGTACCCTCAATAGAGCAGGCCCAATTCTAGGCAATAAAAATGATGACTATAATTGTTCTCAACTAAGATTATTTCACTGTAAAAGTAGCCAAAACACCACAAATAATTTTTACCCACTAAGTTATGCATTTTTTTTTAACTGAGAATGCAAGCCACAAGAAGGTTATTTCTTAAAATACATAATCAAGCAGGTTTCTCCAAGGCTGGATTTTTATCCCAGGTGCAATTAAAATTTCTGAATCTTGCCTGAATTTTGAACACTGCTTTCACTGTGATACAGACACATGGAGTGGGAATGAGGAATGTGAGAACCATTGAAGCTAGCTTGCCTTCACCCCCAAATCCCAGAGGATTAGACTCATTATCACACTGTGACTTGGGAAGCCTCAGGTAGGGAGAGCCAGGAAACCCTCTTCATTGTAAAGTCACATGGGAAGTAATCCACCCATCTTTGAAAGTCTCATTCACAAAATGTCTCTGATTCCAGGAACTTCAGACTGTGTCTTGATGCTTGTGGTTCCCTGTGAACAACACCAAGCACACAGCTTGATGGCTACTGTCTCCTTATTCTAGCAGAGAAGGGAACAGACCAAGTAGAAGCTTCCAGCCTCTGGTTCTGAGCTCATTAGGAGAATGAAGGTCTTGAAAATATAGTACTTGGGGAAAAAATCCCTTCTGAACCTTTTATTTTCATAATGATTAGAACAGTATAACTAAGCATTGTGCTTTCTGTCCATAAAATCAAAGGTAAAACAAAGGGAAAGTAATTAGTGACAAAGGGGACACACAGAAGAGATGCTGAATATTTTCTGTGAGAAGAAGAGCAGAGTAGCTGCTCTAGGTGTGGAAGACATAACTTCAGAGGCTAAGTACCACATTCACTTCCATTCTTCAGACTGAAAAACTAAGCAGAAACATCTTGGGGACAAGCCACACTGAATGTTCATTCCAGGATTGTTCCAACTGGTTATTCAGAAAGGCCTTGGCAGAGATGGAGACTCTACATACCAACAAATCTAGGAAGGAGATGAAGAGGTTGCCTTGGTGTAAGTGAATTTGAAAACTGAAATGAGAAACCCAGGGAAAGCTCTCTGACCTAAAGAACATGGTGACAAAGGCTTTGAACATGTCTGGTGAGGCAGCTGCTAAAATATTAAAGTCACTCTCAGACACAGAAACTTGACTCTGCATGTTCCCTCACATTTTTAGATAATCACGGAGTTGAAAATCAGTTTTAGAGATTAAGAAACTGGGCCCAAGGTGGAGGGGGAGGTGAGACAAATTACTGAAGTTCACAGCTCTAGTGAACATCAGCCAGGAGGAAACACAGGACATGTCACTCTAAACCTCTAAACATCACACCTTCCCAGCACATCTAGTGTTTGACAAATATCTAAAGAGGAATGGGAAGTCTGGGCTCTCCAATTAAAAGATAGAAGCAAGCTGATAGGAGAAATTGGTCTGACACAAGGACCCAGCAACTGGAAATGTGCCGAAGCCAGAGAAGCATTAAAGACAGGTTTCTGAAAAGACATCATACAGCAAAGGAGATGGGCAGACATTTGTCTAATAGCCAAGGATTTATAGGTTTGTCCCCTAAAGTGTTCACAATGACAATATGCAGGGAAATGTATATAATATGAGAGTTTGAGAGCAAACAAAAAACACCGGCTCCTTGTCTAAAGAGCAGAAAACAACAACAACTGAAATAAATAAAAAACAAATAAATAAATAAAACAGAGTACTCAAATGCAACCCTTTTCTGTCTTTCATTTTTCCTCTCAAATCTATTCTAGGAGCCTCAGCAGCTGGTCAGCAGATAAGGGTCCTGTCTTTGGTCAGGCTGCTCCACAACAGGCCACCCATAGGACTCTGTAACCTGAAAGACCCACTATGCTGCCCAAACCCACTGAACCCATCATTCTCCCCCTGGAAAACCTTGCCCTAAAAGATGGCAGCCCATAGAGGTGCAAGCACCACCTGAACCAACTGGAAAAAGAGTTGAGTGTTCTGCTAAACTGCCCCAATCTCTAGGCCCTGAGCCCCAGGGGACATCCTGTGCCCCTTCCCTTTCCATCTCAGCCCCAGCAGCCAGCCAGCAGTTAAGAGTAATGCTGGCAGGTCACTCGACCACTGCTGCTATCCATTGGACTCTGTAACTTACAAGACTCATCATTTTCTCCCTGGCCAACCATCCTCCACACCATCAGCAGCCTAGAGGCACAATCACCACCCGTACCAGTTGAAAGAACAGGCATAGGCAAAACATAGACCAGTTGGAAGAACAGACTCCATAGACACAGGCACTCCTTACACAAATTGGAAGAACAGACCCCATAGGGACAAGTAAAGCCCCCAGAACTGGACAACATGCTGAATCTAGACAGCTAAACCCCATAAATCTCAGCTGAGACAACCCTACTCAACAAGATAACCAGGCAAACCATCAGAGCCCTTGAACACTCAGGCCACAAGAAAATACAAATATAAAGAAATAGAGAGAAACTCAAAGTGATTCTACTAAAATCAGGAAAAACACAAGGCTATCTACTCTCTCCATATCTACCCAATATAGTATGAGGATATCTAGCTCTAGCAAGGGGATTCAAATAAGAAAGAAAGAATTTAAACTTTTCTTATTTGCAGATGGCATATGGTAGTGTGCACAAGTGACCCAAAAATTCAACTAGGTAACTACAACAGCTGATAAACACTTTCAGTAATGTGGTGGGCTACAAGATTAACTAAAACAAATTAGTAACCATCCTATATACAAATGATAAATGGTCTGAGAAAGAAATCAGAGAAACAACATCTTTTATAGAACTCACAAATAATACAAAATATATTAGGGTAACTCTAACCAGCAAGTGAAAGACCTGTATGACAAGTACTGTAAGCCTATAAAGAAAGAAACTGAAGAAGATATCAGAAAGTGGAAAAATCTCCCATGTTCTTAAATAGGTAGGATTACATAGTAAAAATGGCAATCTTACCAAAAGCAATCTACAGATTCAACTCAATCTCAATCAAAATCCTAATGCAATACTTCACAGATCTAGAAAGAACAATATTCAACTTCATATGGAAAAACAGAAAACTCAGAATAGCTCAAACAATCCTATACAATAAAGGAAATTCTGGAGGCATTAGCATCCCTGACTTCAAGCTCTACTACAAAGTTGTAATAATCAAAACATCTCTGTATTGGCATTAAAAAAGACAAGTGAATGAATGGAATTAAATCAAAGACCCTGACATAAATCCCCACACCTATAACACCTTGTTTTTGACAGATACCAAAACTATACAATTGAAAAAAGAAAGCATCTTCAACAAATGGTGCTGGTATAACTGGATCTCGACTTGTAGAGAAATGCAAATAGAGCTATATCTATCACCATGGACAAAACTCAAGTCAAAGTGGACCAAAGACCTCAACATAAATCCATTCACACAGACTCTGATAAAAAAGAAAGTAGAAAGGAGCCCTGAATGCATTGGCACAGGAGAGCTCTTTTGAATATAACACCAGTAGCACAGACAGTGAAAACAACAATTAATAAATGGGACCTCCTGAAACTAAGAAACTTCTGTAAGGCAAAGAATGCAATAAATAAGACAAAATGGCAGCCTATGAAATGGGAAAAGACCTTCACCATCCCCACATCTCACAGAGAGCTGATCTCCAAAATATATCAAGAACTCAAGAAACTGGACATTAAAATAACAAATAATTGAATTAAAAATCAGAAAATTGTCAACAGAAGAATCTCAAATGGCCAAAAGACATTAAAGGAATGTTCAACATCCTTAATCATCAGGGAAATGCAAATCAAAACAACATAGTGATTCCATCTTATACCTGTCAGACTGGCTAAGATCAAACACTGATGACAGCTTATGTTGGAGAGAATGTAGAGCAAGGGAAACTTTCCTCTATTATTGATAGAAGTGTAAACTTGTACAGCCACTTTGGAAATCAGTGTGGCAGTTTCTTGGAAAATTGGAACTCGATCTACCTCAAGACCAATGAAACTACTCTTGGGTCTATACCCAAAAAATGCCCAATCAAATCACGAGGATACTTACTCAACTATGTTTATAGAAGCATTATTCATAATAGCTAGAACCTGGAAAGAGTCTAGATGCCCCTCAACTGAAGAATAGATAAGGAAAATGTGCTACATTTTAACAATGGAGTACTACTAAGTGGAAAATTGACATCAAAAAAATTTCAGGAAAATAGATGGAACTAGACAAAAATCATCCTGAGTTCAGGAAACCAGACCCATAAAGACAAAAATAGTATGTATTAACTCATAAATGGATATTAGAGGTAAAGCAAAAAATATAATCAAGCTACAATCTAAAATTCCAGAGAAGCTAGGTAGCAAGGTGGACCCTAAGAGGGATGCATGGATCACCCTGAGAAGGGGAAATAGATAAGGACTCCTGGGTAAACTGAAGGTAGGGTTGATGAGATGGCTAGAGGAGAGGGCATGGGGGATGAGAACATAAGGGATTAGGATGGTTGAGTTGGGGGATAGACAGAGAGGCAGATCAATGAAAGAGATATTTTGATAGAGGGGGCCATTATGGAGTTAGGGAGTAACCTGGTACCAGAGAAATTCCCAGGAATCCAGAGGGATGATCTCAGCTATGACCCCTAGCAAAAGTGGGCAGGGTGGGTGCCAGAACTGACCTTCTCCTGTAATCAGATTGGTGACTATCCTAATTGTCATCATAGAACCATCATCCAGTAACTGATGAAAGTAGATACAGAGATCCACAGACAAGCTTTGGGCCAAGCTCTGGGGGATTCAGTGGAAGAGAGGGAGGAGGGATTATATGAGCAAGGGGTGGAGTTGAGATTATGATAGGAAAACTCACAGAGACAGGTGACCCTAGGTCATGGGAGCTCACAGACACATGACTGACAGCTAGAAGGCTTGCATGGGACTCACCTAGGTCCACCTCATGTGGGTGACAGTTGTGTAGCTTGTTCTCCTTGAGGGGTCCTTATAAATGGAACCAAGATCTGACCCTGACACAAGAGCTAGATTTTTGGAACCTGTTCCCAATGGTAGGATGCCTAGCTTTGCCTTAATGCAGCAGGAGAGGAACTTGGTTCTGCCTTAACTTGATATGTCATGCTTTGTTGAATCTCATGGGAGGCCCTTCCCTTTTTGAGGAGTAGATAGGGGAATAGGAAGGAGGGAAAACTGTGGTTGGTATGTAAAATAATTTTTAAAATTTAATAAAACCAACCTGTCCTAGTGTTTTTAATTGCTATTTAATGTGCTATTCTAAGCATGGGAATTCTTACCAGTGGATGCAGGCACAGTGTATTCCAAGACTTTGTAACTTGTAAGGTATATGAGTAACTCAAACAAAAGTGCACCCCCTCCTGCCACCAATGTAGTTCCCCAAACTGAAAGCAATAAATCATTTTTCCTTTTCCACAAGCTCAAAGCTAGATCACAGTGCAAGGCAGACACTCAGTGGATTGCTAATTCTGCACATAATTGCAGAATGAGAAGCAGTGCAGGTAAGCCCAGTACAAACAAGGGCAGTGATGCTTAGTCATGACTTAGACTCTAATTATCCATCATTTGGCAGAATGGGGAAGGGAGGCCAAGCAGGCCTGAGTCCTCCAGGATAGGGGAGTGGACCACTAAGAGCCTTCTTTGTGCATAAGTAAAGAAGTAGAAGACAACAAAATAGTGGAGTATAGTCTAAAACTGCCAATATCAGGATCATGCTTTATCTTTCTGTCAGTCTTTAGAAAATGCAAAATCAGATAAAGAAGCTAAGGAAACTTTTAAGACAATGTCCTCATACCAGAAGAGGCCAAGAGCAGGGCTCTCAGAGAGTAAGATTTTTCTTATACATTTATGAAACTGATGCCTATTTCTGAAACTATGCAACCTGAAGCTGCAGTGGTTAACTATAAACAACACGTGGAAATCAAGAAAGTACTAAGGTTCCCAAGCCTTCCAGTGTCTCACTGCCCATGTCTAAACACTTTCTGTAATTTTACAAGAAGTCATGGTAGTCTCCTCCTACAGTCACTTACATCATCTCCCATGCTGCAACCTTTAATGCTGCCACTGAGATTGTCGCTGTTTCTTCATCAAAACAGGTGAAGAGTTCCTCCCTGCCAGTGTTTGTATGCTTAGTGAGTGTTGGAAAATGAGATATGGGGGCCTTGGAAGAAAGCCCAAAGGGCAGAGTGCTCACTATGTAGACACAAGGTCCTGAGTTTGCATTCTCAGCACCCCAGTACAAACAGGACAGTGCCTTCTGCTTATCAAAGATGTGAAAGCCAGATGCAATGGCCCACATCTGTAACCTCAATACTGGGAAGGAGGACACAGGCAGATTCCATGGGCACACTGGTCAGCCAGCCTAGTCAAAACATGACCTCCAGGTTCAGGGAGAGATTGTATCAAAAATAAGTTGGGGAGCAATAGAAGAAGACATGTGATATTGATTCCCTGGCCTCTGATATACACACATGGGCATACACACCCTTTCATGAATGTGTATACTTATGCATGAAACACACACATATGAACACATCACAACAAACAGACAAATAGTAAATAACCTGAGAGTTGGCTCTTTCCATTCCTTCTATATTCCACATTAAATAACATGGCAAAAGTCTAGTAGAGCTAAGATGACCATATTATCAACACATCTTCCATGTTATATAAGAAAGAAGGTTAACTAGTAATGGGATAGCAGTAGGAAATGTGACAGTCTCAGGCAACCCAGGATGTATGGTCATTCCCTCAAGATGGAATGTTTGACTGGTATTAAACAATGACACACAGTCAAGATTTCCAATGATGCTGCCTCCAATCAGCTTTTAAGCATGAAACATGGGTGTTTAATTTTTCTTCCTACTCAGAATGGCTTCCCAAGAGAAGGGTTAGTCCTTTCCTGCTCTGTATTTTTGTAGGATTCCCAATCTCAATGCATATAGTATACTCTTTCTCTCCCAGGAAGCTTAGCAGGTTATTTACCAAATTCCCAGTCATGTGTCTTGACACTTCAAGATTTGCCACGTGAGTTGAGGTACAAGTATGTCTCACTTTTGTATAGCTATTTGAATGAAAACACTTCCTTCTGAAAAGGGGAGGGACAAATAAGCCTCCAAAGAATAAAACTTCCAAGGCTTGAGAGCTGGGAACTGAAAAGCATTCACAATGTCCTTTCCCAAGGTTCTATAAGCAGTAACATTTGGGATGAAGGAACTTTTTCGTGGAGCTGCCTGCAAGTTGGTCAGGAAGCTCTAGGGATACAGCGTTTGTGTATCATCATGCATGCTTGATACATCTTTCAGTGATGCAGCTACTTCTGAGTCACTCATAGTCCTGAAAATAACTACAATACAATAACCCACTGGTTTGGCTAACTAGACTTGGATGCTCTCATTGGCTGTCTTCTATGCCTTATAAGGGCTGAATAGACAATTGGTCATATCTCCCCAGCAGTAGTGATATATCTCCCATGTTCTTGTCATGCCTGTAAATGGAGTGACTTCTGTTTACTCTCAAAGAACTGTGGGGAAGAATGGAACACTCCTGCATGCATACTGTGTTTGCTAATGCTATTTCTAAGATGCCAGAGGACTGACGTCACCAGTTAGGAAATCTTAATTGGCCTTAAGTAACATATTTCAGACTTCAGAAAATACTTTGTTAATGATTTCAATTTGAAAGCAAGGTTCAACATCTCTAACCTTTGTTACAAAGGAAATTGCTCAGCCAAAATTATTCTTTTGAGAGGGTAAAACTCACACAAGCTTGCTCTGAAGAGACTATCAAAGGAAGATGTCATTCCTTTTCATTGCTGTGGCCCAAATCTTTGCCTCAGATGCTGTCCCTCTTTCCATGGGAATGTTGTCTCAGGAAGTCAACTCATTGGCTCTCCCACCTGACATCTGAGATGATTTTTGTCTTTGTATATTTCTCTTGAACAAGAAATACTTCTTTGAAGAGTTCTATTTATGCCATGAGGTATAAGTGTAACGTTTTTTGTTCCTTTTGGGGAAAAAAAAGAAATACTTCAAGGAGTTATAACTTCAGTGTAAGCCTTAAGGACCTGGGGCATCTATGATTCCAAAAGTGGGTGAGGTTTGCAGTACTCTCTTTCAAAAGGGTAAGAGTAGATAATCTACCCTTAAGCTTTCAGGGCCTACGTTATAATAGAATTTTTAACATAGATATGCAAGAAAATGTGATTTTCATCATTGTGTAATTCTAAGGCTGAAAGTTCAGCTTTATAACAACAATGTTCTTGCCATTCATGCCTCTGCTAACCTCCATCTCCCTGAATTATCTTCTTTCTTCTTTTAATTCATCTATGGCACAAAATAAAGAAAAAGATTTTTTGAGCAACAGTTCTTTAAAAATTCTGCAGCATCCCAGTCTAATCTTAGTAGTACTATAATCACCACAGATGTATTAAATAACTAGGTCTCAGGCACCTAAGTATCATGAACTATGTCACCTTGAAATTGGTATGCTGAAATTCTAACCCCTGGGTCTCAGAGAGTGAGAAGATAGGAACTTGAAAGAGGTAAGTAAGGTCAAATTAGGTAAAGCAGAAAAGTTTGAACCCAGGGTGACTAGTGTCTGTAGAAAAAAAAAAGATACACACACACACACACAGGGCTGAGGAGCAGAAAGAAAAACAGAGGCATCTGCAAACCAAAGAGCAGGGCTTCAGAAGAAACCAAATTTTTGACATTTTGATTTCCCCATTCATCCTCTGGACTGCAAGAAAATAAATAACTGTGTTTAAGGTCCCTGGTCTGTGTATTTCATTGCATAGCCCCAATAAACTAGCATAGTTATGATCTTGTATTCATTTGAAATTTATCCAACTTTTAAAATTCATCTTATATTTTTAGGTGTATATTGTTCAGATGAACATAAATGTAGATGAGCATGTGGAGGCCAAAGGACAACTTTGAATGTATTTTCTAAAGGCTTCCACATTGTGTGTAAAGACAGAGACAGGGTAACTGGCCAGTGAGCCCTAGGGATCTGCCCTAACCCTAACCCTAACCCTAACCCTAACCCTAACCCTAACCCTAACCCTAACCCTAACCCTAACCCTAACCCTCTTCCCCAAACTGAGATTACAAATGGACATCAATGCACCCTGTATTTTTTGCAGGAAATCTGGAGATTAAACTTGGGTCTCAATGTCTATGAGGCAATCACCTCTATTTGGATTGTTCTTCTAGCCTTCATGGTTCATTTGAAAGACTGGGCTTCTTAAAGAATAACTTTCATATAATAATGCACAAGTATTTCAAGTGTGTTGTTCAATATATTCTGTGTGACAGCTGCCTTTATCAATATGAACAAACGAGACAAAATGGGAAAGCACTTTTGCAGCCAGTCTTTATCCCTCATTTATAAACAGAGCTGTTTTTCCTGTTTTAGTATGTAAGTCTTGCCTCTTCTAGAATCATACTAGAATAGGAATAGAATCTTACTGTATATAGTTCTTCTTAATTTTATTTCTCTTTTTCTTTTTTCATTATGAATAAAGTCACATTTTCTATCTGTGTATATCTTTATTCAAGGTCTCTTCCCCCTTCAACCCCCTCCTATAGTTCTTTATGTCCTGTTTAGACTAGTGATCCTCCACCTGTGGGTCGTGACCCTTTGGGAGGGTTGTATATCAGATATCCTGAATGTTAGATATTTATATTATAATTCATAACAGTAGGAAAATTGCAGTTATAAAGGAGCAATAAAATAATATTTATGGTTCAGGGCCACCACAACACAAAGAACTGCATTTAAGGGTCACAGCATTAGGAAGGTTGGGAATCACTGCTTCAGAATGTTTTTGATATTCATTCATATTATACATATGCCAGTGATTTGTTCCTTTTTGTAGCTCAACTGTATTATAGAGCTGTAATTGTTCAATTATTCACTTATTGGTGAACATTTAGCTTGTTTACAGTTTTGTATAGTTAATAAAGATACTGTGAATATTTATCTAAAAGTCATTATGTATCTAGCTATTTTTTATTGCTCTTGAGTGAATGCCTGGGAATAAAATTATTGTTTTATGTGGTAAGTGTATCAATCTGTTTTTTTCCTAAAGAAAAAGAGAAATATTAAGATTTTTACCTTGTCATCAATTTTATTTTCTAATATTATTTTTTATTTTATTTTTCTACTAACAATGAATGGGAGTCCTGGTTGTTTTATACTCTTGCTGCTATCTGTATGGGTAAATAATGTAATGTTCTCTTGTTGTGGTCTTAATTTTAATTTTTCTGATGACTAATAATGTTGATTATAATGTAATTTCACTAAAATGTTGCACATAAAGTTTGGGGAAATGTCAGGCCAAATCTTTAGTGCATCTTCGTAGGTTTATTTATCATTTAGATATAAGTATTATCTTTACATCTGGATATAAGTATCTTATATGATACATATATGCACTGAATCTTTAAAATTTCATTAATGACTTAACTTTTCTGTTTCCTTAACTGTACCTTCCATAAAAAGGTTTTCATTTTTAGTTTGCCAATATTTATCAACTCCCCTTTTAATAATTACTGATGTTTCCACAGTCCAAATTTCAAAGTCACAAATTTTTTTCTCCTGTTTTTTTTTTTCCTAAAATTTTTGCTGTTTTAATGTTGGGGAAATTAAAGTTATTTGGTAGACAAAAGTTTGTTATTGTTATTTGTGATAAATAGAATTTTTAATTGATTTGAGTTTATTAGTTTGTGGCACAATTAAGGACTGAATAGGGGTTTTGTTGTTATCTTCTTGCATCTAGCCTTGGGACTAATTTAGCACCATTTGTAATAAAAACTGAGCAACATCACCACTAATTTACTGGCTGTCATCATGAAGTCTATTTCTGGACTCAATTGTTTTACATATATACTAGTTTATATTTATATATATACACACATATATATGGAGAGAGAGAGCATTTATGTCACCCTCTTCAAAGTTGTTTTAGCTCTCTTAGCTATCATACATTTTAGTATTAGCTTATCATTTTCTCCAAAGCACCCTGTGACTTTGATTGCAATTGTATTGAATCTATAAGTAAACATGGGGAAAATGGATATTTTGTAAAGTTTTAAATTAATTTTTTGTATTTATTTATATATGATACGTGTGTGTTTGTGTGAGTGTATGCCATGTGTGAAGGTGCTCATAGAGGACAAAAGAGGACCCCATGGGACTAGAGTTACAGGTGCCTTTGAGCTGTCCAACATGAAAACTGAGAACCAAACTCTGATCCTTTGTAAGAGCAACAAGTGCCCTTCATCACAGAGCTATTTCTCCAGTTCCAAGAATGGACATTTTAATAGTATTAATGAGTGTTTGAGTAGATAAATGTTTTCTTTTCAGTTGCTAAAGTTCTTAAATTTCTCAATATTGTATTTTAGCTCTTACTGTGAACATCTTATAAAAGGTATTGTTAAATTTACCCCATGCACTTAATTTATGCTTATACTTGTATAAACAATGCCTTTGAAAATTCTGGGTATTTTTTTTCATTTTGTTCAGTTTTTTGAGACACAGTCTTACTATGTATTCTTGACTGATTTGGAAATCACTATGTAGACAAAGCTGTTATCAAACTCAGCTCTGTCTGTCTCTGTCTTTCTCCTAAGTGCTTGTATTAAAAACATGCACTGCCACACCCAGTGAAACCTTATTTTTCAATTCTTTCTAGTGCTTAGAATTACTGCTGAGTTTAACGTATTGACACTGTTTCCGCACAAACCAGGACTTGCGTTGCAGAGGTGAATAGAAGTGGCAAGAATAGCCACCTCACTTTGTTCCTGCTGAGCACAGATGCGTTTACTATTTTGACATTAAATCCAATGAAAGTTTAAGATTTTTCAAAAAATGTTCTTTATTGGTTATGGAAGTTCCCTTGTCTGTCTAGTTTCTTGATGGCTTTTATCATAACTTGATGTTGGGTTTTTTGATATGCTTTTTAGAATATGCCTATTAGGATAGTCAAATCTTTTCTCTAGCTAATCTAAAGAAAACTTGTCTAAATTTTCAAATTTTAAACTAAATGTAAATATCTCAGATATATCCTGGCTCTATTGGTAATTTCAGGCTAGCTTTTGGCTACTCTATCAGAGGTACCAGCAACTTCTAAATGAAACATCCTCTTCAGGTGTGTAAGCCCAACCTTGAGGTTGGTAGGGGGGTTTCTTTTGAGCTCCTATTGTGCCAATTCTGAGGCATCCTGATGATTCACTACTAGGGTTGATTTTCAGATCAACTAGTCTCTGCTAATCTCTCATCCTAATTTTCTCCTCCAGGTCCAGAGCTCGTGGTTCTTTCATAAAGTGAAGGCTTCTCAGAGTTGGAGATATCTTCAAACCAATCCTTACTACAATATCTCAGTTAAACAGCTACTTGTCATTGACTTGAACTAACTTGGGATAGGAGATCCTAACATCCTGATTTCTCAGGTAAAACCAAGTCAAGAAATGGAGCAGGTTAAAATATTATGCTGTTACAACACAGATTTTAATTTTCTGAAAGGCTTACACCTACGGCTTCACAAGTTTTTATAATGTTTTTTAATAGTAGATTCTACAAACACCCATATATTCTCAGAATCTCTTGAGTTCTTCATGTAATTAAAGGGGAAATTGTTTATTTTCATAACAATCAAATATATAGGCACACACTACTTTGTTACCATGACCACAGAGAACTTTAGCCAAAATATTCATGTTTGTTTCTGTTTATATATTTTTGAAAAGCTAAACACTTCTTTGGTTATAGTTACTCCAAGGTATTTAACAGTATTTGCAGCTATTATAAAGGGTAATGTTTCCCATATTTCTTTTTCAGCCCTTCTATCTTTAGTGTATAAAAGGGCTACTGATTTCTTTGAGTTAATCTTGTATCCTGCTACATTGCTGAAGGTGTTTATCAGCCGTAGAAGTTCCTTGGAAGAATTTTGTGGTCACTAATGCTCATCATCTTTAGCCATCAGAGAAATGCAAATCAAAACAACTTTGAGATACCACCTGAAACCTGTCAAGACTGGCTAAGGTAAAAGACACAGATGACAGCCTGTGCTGGAGAGGGTGCAGAGCAAGGGGAACATGCCTCCATTGTTGGTGGAAGTGGAAGTGGAAGCTTGTTCAGCCACTCTGGAATTCAGTACAACAGTTTCTCAGAAAATTGAGACTCAGTCTCCCCAAGGACCCAGCAATACCACTTCTGGGCGTATACCCTAAAGATACACAGTCACACTCCAATGGCATTAGCTCAACTATGATCATAGCAGCATTATTTGTAATAGCAAGAACCTGGAAACAACCTAGATGCCCCTCAACTGAAGAATAGATTAACAAACTGTGGTACATCTACACAATGGAATACTACTCGGCAGTAAGAAAAAATGATATCCTAAAATTTGCAGGCAAATGGATGGATTTGGAGAATATTCTCCTGAGCGAGGTATCACAAACCCAGAAAGAGAAGCAGGAGATGTACTCACTCATTAGTGGACTCTAAACACAAAAGCAAAAAGCAAAGCATGCCCAAGCTGCAAACCACAACTACTGAACAGCTTGGGATCAGAAACGCCTTGCACTGACTTCTTGGATCCCACTCCCCCTAGAGGAACACCTGACTCAGTCTCGATGTTGTGGGGAGAAAACTGGATTTGCCAGGAGTGGAGGCTGAACTAAGCAATATTGGGACCGTGGGACCTTGGGTCCGCCTGCCCCTGGGGGGAGGTGGGGAGATATGGAGAAGAGAGAATGACCTGATGTGGTGGGAGGGGGAAGGGACCTTGAATAAGAATATACAAGGACAGAAAATGTGACTTCTTTATTCATAATAATAAAAAAAGAAAAAATAGATAAAGAAAAGCTAAACACAAAGGATTCAGGGTACTTGGGCTGGAATTTCAAGTCAGCAATCAACTTGTATGTGTGACTTGGAGAAAACCAATTATCTTTCTGTGCTTCTATTTCATTATGTGTACAATGGGAAATTTCAATTATTATAGTTATAGTATAGGTATAAAGATTAAGTTAATTAGTATACTATATATAAATAGTAATGTTATTAAATAATACCAACTTATTTCCAGCTACTAATAATACAGGAAGACTAAAAATGATATGCCTTAATGATTATCTATTAAGTGGAGACTAAACACAACCATAACAAATTATAGAAAGATTTAATTGATATGTAAAAATGGTAATAGAGTTAAATTAGCCAATTATCTGACAATATAGACAATGGCAACTTTATTTCAGCAAAATGGTACCAATTTTCATATACATGTACTGTTTACTAAAATTTACATTTATAATTTGTTTATGTTTAATTTAAAATTGAATTTCAATTCAACATTATATGAATTAGAGCCATATAGATTTCATGTTCTGTTTCAGTAAAGTGCTAATCAAAGAAATTTCTGGACACTCTGAGTCCATGAGGTAATTTTCTCCTTTATTTGTTCAAATTTAAGATAGATGATCCACTGACGCTGCTCTCTCTCTAACCAAGTATTCTCCTTTGTGGTTGGCCTTAGTGTTTGAGACTTAAGACAGGTTATTTATGTCCAAAGGCAAACATGCAGGAAACAGTGGGAGTTTTTGTATCTTCTTAGTCAGGGAGGCTCACCTACCACTTTTAGGGTCTAAGGTATGGAAATAAGAGTTCTGGTGTCTCTGTGGTGGGGGAAAATAAGGATGAAGATGTAGAGAAAGGGATATAGAACTAAAAATTGTTGAGTGTCTTCAATGCCAGGAGTCACAGTCAACAATTCTTTTATCTATGGGCAGATTTATCACTTACTAGAAGAGAAAAATGGGGTTCACCTAAGGTTGCAGAGCTAGAAAATAGCATAACTAGGTTTCCTCACTATTGTCTTCCTAGCTATAGAAATGATCATGTCACCATAGCATAGCTTCTAAAAGCCAACAATGAGCTCTGAGAGGAAGACCATGATCATGATTCTCTCCCAGGAATTCCAGAACATAAGCTTCTGAAGCACAGGAGGAATCAATGACAAGAGAAGTGAGTTACTGAAGTGGCAACTTTATGTGTCAGCGTGACAGGGCTATGAGATTCCTAAAAAGCTATAGATCATTATATGTTATTCCTGGGTGTGTCTGTGAAGGCTTTTCTGAAACAGATAAGCATTCAGAGGGCTGTGCTAAGTAGAGTACATGGATTTTCCCAAGAGGGTGGAGGATAATCATTTGGCCTATTGCAGTTCTGAATAGAACAAAAAACATAAAGGAAAGATGAATTAACTCTGCCTGACTGCTGGAGCACAGACATCAATCTTGTGCTTTTTGCACTCTGGTTCTCAGGCCTTCAAATCCAAATTGGAATGTACATTATTGGCACTATGGCTCTTAGGCCTTCAGACTGTACCAATAGCTTTCCTGTGTCTGAAGATTATAGACAGCCCACTGTGGGTCTCCTTAGTCTCCAAAGTCACACAAGCCAATAGCATTCAATAAATCTCCATATATGCATATATATGGAGGCATCTAGAAGGAACTGGTTTTAAGCATTCTGAAAACTTTTGCTACAGCTCAAAGCCATGAGATAGTTTCTGTCAGACAGAAATTTCTTTCCTTAACTATGCTAAAGAAGACCCATGGCCATCTATTTTCACAAGTGGGTTCATGACCTCAAATAATTATAGATACAAATATGCCTGGGAAAAACAGACTTCCCTACCCTTGGCTGATGTAATTTTCTGCTAAGGGTGTAGAACATTCCATGTCTTACTGCTGGGAGAATCTCTCTCCAGAACATAGTAGATGCTGGGAAGAAAGTACCATGTCCTTCCTCTTTCCTCTCAAAGTTGTGGATTTTTCTTTCCCACTAAACCCACTAGCCCCAAATGCATACTTGGTAAGTTAAAGTCAAAGTACATATCATAAGAATTAAAGGCTCTCAATGTTCAGAAAGCCCAGTCTCTTGATATAAATTCTATTATAAAAATGTTAGCTCTTTTCTTGTTGTTGTACAGTCCCTAAAGGCCTTCTGAGACACTCTGGAGCCTAGCTCTTCCATGTCTACACTCCTTTAGAGCTCCTCTACTAGGGAGACTAAGGGGCACTGAACATTGCCACTCCTGACCTCACCCAGCTGTTAAGGTCAGATGTAGTTTCCATTGAGCAGAATTAATAGAAACATTTTTAAATTGTTGATAACTTAGGAAAGTATATGTTGGATTCCCACCTCATTTTAGATAATATCATGCAAATTTTTAACAAGTTATAAAATTTGAAAGAATTTTTAATGTGCCAGTTTCAGCTCTGTATATTTCAGATGGAATTTCTCCTCCATCACTCATTTATTGTGGATGCCTGTATGCAGAAACCGTCTCATGATACATTATCTAGCCCATGTTTTGACTTCTCCACACTAGGTTAGTCAATTAGCAAAGATGACAGGAGCATGGCTTTCTGGAAACCATCTCCATAGCAGAGGGGTCAATTGTAACTATGTAAGGAAGTGACCTCGCACTGCAAACATGTATAGCAACAATATCAGATAGACTTCAGCTCAGCTTCTATGGAGAGCACTCACTGTGCCTGCAAGAAGCCTCAGTACCATTCTAGGTACAGAGACTTCTTAAACCCCAGGGTTCCGAAGCTGGGGACAGAAGAGTGATCTTAATGAATACACTTGAGTTTAAAGTATTGGAATAGTAAATATATTTTTAAAACTTGCAATACTGTACAGGCACACATCTCTGAAATTTGGAAGTGGTCAGTGCAAATGAGCTCAATAGCTTAGGCTTTATTATCTTCAGCAAACTCTACCTTATATGTGAATATATTATATCTTGCAGTTCATTTGTCTTCAGTATTCACACTATCTTAAACACATCAGACTATTTATGTTTTATTTGTTCACTAGGTGATTTTTTGTGACTGTTGATGAAAATCAGCTATCATTTAATTATTTTCATAATTAATCTTTGTTGCCAGTACTCCTGGTGTATGTTATTATCTATGGGAGAAAGCCCTTGTGTTTGTGTTTTACAATTTAGATTTTCAATTTGAAACAAATTTTTTTATATGTACCCATAGGGTTTTAATGTTTATGTTATATTTCTTCTTTTTGCCCAGTTATTTCATGAATCTCAGTTGATACTCTGCAGTACCTCTTATGACTCTCTGATACAAAAATCTATGTTTGTGCCCAAGTCTGTATTTTAGGTTTAGTGATCCCTAAGTCTTTACGTTTGGTACAATTTTAAGCATCAAACTTCACATGATATAATTACAAATGGACTGCAACACATTTCTGGTTAGATGGTTCCATGCTCTGTATAGCTGCACATGCTGGCTAGATGTGTGTCAACGTTGACACAAGTTAGAGTCACCAGAGAGCTGGAAACTTCAATTTAATTTGCTTCTGCAGGACTGGTTTGTAGGCAAGTCTATAGGGAATTTTCTTAATTAGTTGTTGATGGATGAAGGTCCAGCCAATTGTGGGTGGTGTCATCCCTGGGCTGGTGACTTAGGGTGATAAAAGAAAGCAGGCTGAGCAAGCCAGGATGACCAAGCCAGTAAGCAGCACTCTTCCATGGCCTCTGGACCAGTTCTTGCCTCCATGTTCCATCCCTGTTTGAGTTCTTACCGTGGCTTCTTTCAGTGGACTGTGACTGAGGATGTGTAAGCCAGATAAATCCTTTTCTCCCCAAGCTGCTTTTGCTCATAGTGTTTCATCACAGCAAGAGAAACCTTAACTAAGACACTAAAGAATGTGAGAGCTTTTGTGATTATATGTATTTTGTATATGTTTTTCTCTTTCAACAAAAATATAAAGTATCATGCAGAGAAAACTGGAAGTTTATATGGATTGAGAGGGTGGAAGGAGCATAGAGAAATATGGTAGAAATGTGGACTGTGTTCAATAAGTGAATCAATTCTGAACTGCTTTTTGTGTGGCATAAAATGGAAAACCTGATTTGTTACAACATATACACTGAATTGTTTAGAAATTCAAACCAAAGCTGTTTGACTTCAGCAGCTCAGCCTTTTCTGTCTCCAGGATATAAAAGAAAGCTTTTCTTCTCTCTCTCTCTCTTTTGGACACCCAATGAATGTGGCTCTGTATAGTATTGGTTATGACTCTTCTTCCAGATAACCATTTGAAGAGTGTAATACCCTCATTTCTAAGACTTACTACTGAAAAAAAAATTGATTCCTCACTCATGAGGTGGGGCTCAGAACCTATTTATTTATTTTAAACATAATTCTTTTTTTGATTCTTTGGAAATTTCATATCATGTACCCCAATCCTGCTCACCACCCAGTCCATCCATATCCACCCCCTCATATGCTCCCCAAAATTAATTAAAAACAAAACAAACAAGCAAAACACCCACCTTGATACTCCATCTTGCCAACACCTCTTCATTCATCTTATTGGCACAGGAGCTGAGGTGTGTCATGCAGTCTACCCCTTTTGTCTGACCCACCTGCAAAATGTTCATTGCAATGTTTCATTGGTCTGGTTGAAGATCCCTGGTTTATGACACACTGGACCCTCAATGAAACTCCTCTCAGTTAGACTGTTGTTGCCCTGGGTCATGGTGATCCTGTGGTTATTGTTCTGCAGAACCAGTCTCTTGGTGAACTCTAGTAGGTTGCACCTGGGGCAACTGTTAGGGTGGGCCAATCCAAGACCCAGGAAGTGGGTCTGAATGGTATCTGAGCTGGTCAGTCTGGGCCATTGGGACCACCCCTTCAGGTGAGGGGCAGAACCAGTTATCCTAGGCCCGTGCCATCGGTGCCAGCTCTCTCACACCTCTCGTGGGGATGGGACCATTTCTCCAGAGTGCTGGGGTCAGCTCTCTCATGGGTGGGGTGGCACCAGCACCAGCTTGCCTGAGTCAAGGGGCAGGGCCAACTATCCTGGGGCAAGCGAGGGGCAGGAATGGCTCAGCATTGAAGTCGAATTTCAACACGCATGGTTGCTATGATCCTCTGTAGTAAAACAAACCATAAACATCAGCCCAGACCTTGGCTGCTATTGGACAGCATGGCCCCTGTGGCAGTGAGGCCTTTAGACATCAACATGACCACTGGTAGTGGCCCAGACCCCTGGCATCAGCATGACCTTCGATGGTATGAGAAGCCACAGACATTAACTCAGACCCTGGCTGCAGTAGGGCTATGGACCCAGGCGTGGCCCTCGGCAGCATCTCTGACTTGGATGAAACCATGGTCAGAGGTAGCAGCATAGGCCACTTAGATTGTTATGGTTCTGGTGGCAGCATGGCCCTTGAGTATCAA
The DNA here is from genome assembly GCA_004025045.1 of Sigmodon hispidus. Lineage (NCBI taxonomy): Eukaryota > Metazoa > Chordata > Mammalia > Rodentia > Cricetidae > Sigmodon > Sigmodon hispidus. The sequence continues at coordinate 56,965 of PVIH01009241.1, read as the reverse complement.
CATGGCCTGGGCTTGGATGTCACCTTGGTCCCACGTGACAGTCCAAGCCACTCCAATCGGTAAGGCTCCAGCTACAGCGTGGCACTAAGACACCAACTGGCTCCAGACAGAGATAATTTTCTCTTTAAATCTCAGAGTACATGTAAGTGACTCCAAATATTCTACCAGGAAATCTCAGAATATCACCTGGTACTTTTTATAAGTAGCTAAATATTTGTTGGCAAAAGAAATGAATGGATTGAATGGATGCTTGTTTTCTCTAATTCTTGAAAATTATTTAAGCATAGGTTCTGTACCTTACTCATCTTTATATTCCTAGAAATACTACAATTTATTGATTTCTTCAACAACTTTCCTTAAAGACCTGTCATGTGAAGACAATGGTGGGAGCCCTTACCATGGTAAAAGGAATGTTCTAAAGGCTCTGGAGATGGTGGAAACTACGATGGACACAATATAAATGTGGAGGCTGGAAAGATGGCTTTCCATTAAGCCATTAAGAGTGCTTGCTAGTCTTCCAGGGGACCAGAGTTGGAAGTGACTCAGAACCATCTGTAACTTGAGCACCAAGAGATTGGACACCTGGCTTCCTCAGGCACCTGCAGTCATATGCATATAATCATGTGTAGACATACAGCTACACATAATTAAAAATAATAAAAAAATATTTTTTAATTTTTTTATTTACTTATAAATAAAGTCTCTTTTTTTAATCCATGTATCCCCTTGTTCAAACTCCCTTCCCCCTCCCGCCCCTCCCAGTCAAAACAAATAATTTTAAAGAATATATATATATATATATATTTGGACTTCGTTTGTTCTTACACAGTATGCTTGATAGTGAGGGTTCCTTACATATACTGAGTATATGTTGAATGTCATACAATTCCAAAAGAGGCCTTATTTTCCAGGAATTATAAAGCTTACAATATTGAGGTATAAGATCTGCGGAATTGCTCCACTGAAGTCCTTAGAATAGTCCCTGGGTCTTTTGTATTCCACTAATGGCCCATGATGCTTTTAGAAAATCAAAACAAAACAAAACAAAAAAACAATGAAATGATCTTTTAGATTAGTGATGAGCTTTATCATGGCAGCTTCACATATGCATATTCACACATATGCCATTACATTTTCTTCTCTTCTGTTGTCTTCTCCCCCTCCCCTCCCCACACCCGCTCCTCACCTCCAGCTGGCTCACTTCTCCCACAGCTCCCAGCTGCTTTCCTATGATATCCCATTACCCTCTCCATTTCTCACCTCCTTCAAGATCTCTTCTCCTGTCTCATGATCCATGATGATCTACAAATACACACATACCTACATGCAATTTTAATTTGGGTTCTTTATATGAAAGAAAACACACAGAGCATTTGTCTTTCTGAGTGTAGCTTCTTCAAGTTAATATAAAGAGTTCCTGTTGCATACACTTTCCCCAAAATATAATGATTTAAATTGTTTTTACAATTGCATAAAATTTCATTGTATGTGTGGACCCTTTTTTCTTCAATCATTCATCTGTTAATGTACATCTAAGGTGGTTCCATTAGAGAGCTATTGTGAATAATGCAGCAATAAACATGGATTTGTGAGTATCTCTGTGTGTGCTAACTAAACATCCTTAGGTATATACTCTAAAGTGGTATAGTTGAGTTATATAGCATTTTTTTTGAGGAACCTCCACACTAATTTACATTGCGGATGGCCCAGTACACATTCCTTCCAGCAGTGGATGCTGATTCTCTTTTCTGATTCTCTCATCAGAATTTGTTGCTATCTGTTTTCTTCTGACTGGTGTGAGATATGATTGAAAAACAGTTTTAATTTCCATTCTTCTGTTGACTAAGAATGCTACACATGCTTTCCATATATTTATTGGCCACTTGTAGTTTTTCTCTTGTTAACAACATATTTAGCTCATTAGTTCATTTATTGATTGGATTTAGAGTTTGGGTATTTAATTTTTGAAATGCTTTGTATATTCAAATATTAATCCTCAAGATGATATGGAGTTGGAAAGAATTTTTTTTTCTTTTGTAGGCCATTTTCCCTCTGGTAATTTTTTCCTTTGCTGTGCAGATTTCTAGATATCATTTCTGAGATACTGGAGTCCTTTTAAGAAAGTCTTTGCCTGCTTTTTATATCTTGAAATGTTTTCTATTTTCCTTAAGTAGTTTCCACGTTTTATGTCTTACCTCAGGCTCCTTAGTCTATTTTGAATTCATTCCTAAGGAGGATGAGAGATATATTCCTAGTTTTATTTTTCTATGTTGAAACCATCTTCTTGCCACCACTTGTTAAAGAGGCTATGTTTTCTTCAATGTATGTTTTTGACAGTTTTCCTTACAAACTGGAGATTTTTGAGGTTTAGAATCAGTCTGGTAGGACCTCAGATTCTACATACCCTCTAGAAAAACACTTTCCTTCTCAAATCCAGCACTGTGTAGCTGAAGTCATCCTTAGAAACAGGATCTTCTCTGGCCATTTATAGCTCTGAACCAGTTTGCTTCCTACTAAGGGAAGTCCCTATGATGGGGATGCCCACTGAGCCAAGTGCTCATGGTCATGCTCGGTCATTGACCTTCAAGGAATGTTGACTCCTTCTCTTTGGCTCTTCTTTAGTACACAGGGACTGTTGCAGTATCCATTATCCATGGCGCCAAGAAGCCTTAGAGTCCCCTGACAGCAAAGGCTGGGAAGACTTGCACTAGAGGCTGTCTGATGGCCAAGGGCCCATTAACTTCCTATTCCAGTTCATTGTTTTACAAGTGGTCATTGCCACCTCACCACCCAGCCAGAAGCAAGTAGCAGCTTTATAGCCTACTTACAGAAAATGGCTCAGCACTTAGGCATTTTCTTGTGCCCCAGGGTTCAAAGTGAAATTAATTTCCATTACCTCCTATAATAAATCACCTCACTCAACACATGTATGAAATTCCATTCAGGAGACTCAAGTCATTCTGGGGCCACACAGAAAAGCATACACACTTCAGCTTGCACTTAGTTAATTTGTTTGCTTCAAAGACCTTTGATGGGACTCTGCAGACAGGTTGCTAGAGAGCCAATGGAGAATGAGACAGTTCTATAATACATAAGGTTGTGTTGTAGCTGGCCTGGAGATCTTGAGTTTATGCAGAGAAGTTTGAGCTTTTTTTTTTTTTCCTGAACCTCTTTCTGAAGTCCCTCTGTTTTTAGCTTTCTTATTAAAAACTCAAATGCATGGTACGGGTTACAGTGGCTTCTCTCTGGCATCAGAATTTAACTGTAGATACTCTGAAGCCATTGGGAAGATATGTGTGACTAGCCATTCTGATTCCTAGTCTTCTTATAAAAGAAACCACCAACTGAGCCTAAGTGAAGCATACAGCTGGATAACGAAGAAAGTAAATATCAAGTTAGGTTACTGTGCCCGAGGAGATTGAAAAGGTGATGAGCATGACTCATATGCAGCAAATCATGTCTATGGAATTTAAATGAGAGACTCAGAATCTCATAGCTGGGCTGGACTTTCCAGAGTGTTGTGTAAAGTCCCTAAGACATCACGAGAGAGTGAAAGAGAGAAGCGAAGATGGGAGCATAATAGAAACTGCTGGCATTGCTGGACCTTTCTCCCTATAAGGCACGGAATTGCACTGTTTGTATGACTATGAACATCCTATGCAGCATTTGGGTTTTTTCTCCTTATTTTTATAATAAGGTTTAGATTACAGAAACCATACAGAGAGTTCCTATGCACTTCATAGAGTTTTTCTTATTGTTAATATTTTATATCATTATACTGTACTAGTTATAATAAATAAACTAGCATTGTATATTATTATTAGCCAACTCCACACATCTTCAGATTTCCTTTGCTTTTACCTGATGTCTTTTTCCATTGAAATCTCAGCTCAACCCCTTCTTTGCCTGCAGCTGACATGCCTCCATAAATGTCTCATGACAGTGACAGTGTCTCAGATTTTCCTTGTTTGTGATGATCTTAGCAGAATTTGTGAATTCTGGAAAGGTATTTTTTTAAGGTGCCCTTCTACTAAAATGCAATCTTCCAAGATTAATCTGGGTCATTTGGGGGGAAGTAATAGAAATATTTTTATTTGCAAATGAAAAAAGAAAAACTCAAATCAGGGCAATTATCTTAAGTCATATCACCATGGCCCCATGTCACTCCATGGGGCAGACTTGAGTAGATGGAATGGGCAGTTCACACATCCTGATTTCAATTCTCCAAAAATCTAAGAGGTTAGCAGCTTCTATATCTGAGAAGATGAAAGGAGCTCATGAAGAGTAATTGCTTAGATGGAGGAACATCAGCCCAGGTCCACCCTGAATTATGTTCAGTCACAAACATTTTGAGCCAATGAGATGACTCACCAGATAAAGGTGCTTGTAAGAAAGACTGGAAATCAATTGAAAAGAGAGACTGACTCCTACAAGTTGTCTACTGATCTCTATAAGTGCACCACAATGTGCACATACTCATAAACAGATGGTAGATAGGTAGACAGATAGATAGATAGACAGACAGATAGATAGATGGTAGATAGATATAATATTTTAAAAGAAATATTTTAGTTAAGTGATTTATATTGTTCAGTCAACCACCTCACAAAAGTAAATGACAAGCCCTAGTGGTGCTCAAATTCTCATTGACTAAAGAAGTTATTTCTTCATTAATGGAAAGCACATCCTCTTGTACTTTCAAATTTCCACCCTCTATAATTGTGGATTAGTTGAAGTGAAATTGTTCTACAAAATTTTAATATGAAAATCTTCCCTGCACGTGATTATAACTGGGAAAAAGTATTGACATATAAGCTTACCTATATGTTTACTCAAGGGAGCAAGAAATAACTATGGTAAGATGCCTTGTCATGATAGGTAGAAGGAGATAGTCTTTCACTTGAGCAAAAGGATAAAAACATGGCACAATCCATGCATAGAGATGGGTGCTGGGCAGACAAAATTAGTGCATAATCACAGATTTTTCTTATTACAATATTGCATGTGTTGAATTATAGCATATAATTTTTAAAAACTTCTATATATAATCTCTTTTAAATAAAAATCCATTGATAATCAGCAATATTTGCTGTTGCCTCAAAACAAAATGTGGTGAAACCATTAGAATCCTTTCTTAGAAGATGTGTCTTAATTTCATGAATACTATATTCAAAGGAACATAAATATTAATTTCTCATGGCAAGGTGGAGGGTTCATCATGAAGAATGCATTTTAAAGTCTACAGTATGATATAGTAAAGAAACACATGTTGCTTATTCAACCATTTCTCAAAGTTACTTGACTGTGAACTAGTCCTTTTTTGCCTGATGGATCTATTATCAGCTAGATTTCACTGGTCTTGTGAACACTGAAGAACAAAAGTCAGAAAAAAATACTCAATCAAAAGAAAAGAAGGAAGGAAGGGAGGGAGGGAAGGAGGAAAGGAGGGAGAAATAAGAGAAAAAGAAAACAAAGAGAGAGAAATAAAGAATGATTGGACAAGCAAGAGAAAGTAAGGAAGGAAGATCTATGCTATCAGAAATCCACAAAGGTTGTGATAAGATCCCTGAAAAATATGAAGAAAGAGAGATTATTCAAAGAAAAGAAATGGAGGTGGGGGGGATGGAGAGGTGGCTGAGCGATTGGGAGTACTGACTGCTCTTCCAGAGGACCAGGGTTCGATTCCCAGGACCCACATGGCAGCTCACAGCTGTCTGTAGTTCCAGTTTCCAGTTCCAGAAAAACACCAAGGTAAATAAATAAATAAGTTTTTAAAAAAATATATTTCATAGAAAAGAAACCGAATCAAATCCAGCTCCAGCCATGCTGCTGGGAAAGTGGAAGTGGGAAACTGCCTCCCAAAGGTAATCTAAATGATCCCCAGGAAAGGAAGCTGGAAATCCTGCCCTCAGTACAAAGCCACAGACTCAAATCCAGTAGTAGGTTTTGGTGAGACAGTAATTCCCACAGATGGACCAGCAATGGAAAGAAATTCCATCCTCATGTTCTACATGATCTGGGGGACAGAAGCAGAGAATTATCTTGACAATCAGTTGAAGCCAAGCTACCACAGAGGGTAGGAACAATGAGAATGAGGAACAATCATAAGGCAGGGAAATGGAATTTAATCTTCCATAGTCTCAGACCCTGAGACATCCCTGAAGGGTGGTTGTGGAGACCAAGGAGGCCAGAGTCTGACCATCCAAAGACTACATGAAGCAGAGCAGAAGGCTTGTCTCTGGCAGTTATTTTCAGGACTCCCTCCTTAGGTGCCCTGAAGCTGATATTACCAATAGAGAATAACCTTGAAGTTTGCTAGCCCAAGCCTAAACTCAGAGTGTAGATTCACCAATTGTATTTCACTGCTGTAGAGCCTGAAAAACTCTGAAGGCCTAGTGATCTCTTTGATACCTAGTGCTACATCTTCCCAGAAAATGCTCCCACTCCCTCAACAGAAAAAGATATGCTTTTATGTTCAGTTACCTTCTTACATCTCTCTAATTTGGTACTTCAATGTTCTCATGGTTGAAGAATTTTTTCCACTTTTTGTTTTCTATCTTACTAAAGCCTTGCTGTTTTCCCTACATAAGTCTTTTCCTCTATTTTTCTTCTTTGTCCATTTTATTTACTTAGCATTGTTTATTCTGTTTTTCCCTTTTCTTTGACTCTTTCCTTTATTTCATTCGCTTATTACTAATTTACATATCTATCCTAAGAATATTTAAGCTTCATAGCACATTACACACTATTTTTCTCATTTTCTGCTTTCTGGCCATTATTGATATATTCGTGGAATTTAACTGGTTTGAAGTATGTCTCTATAGCCTGTATAATGTTCTGTTGTTACTGTTAGAACAGCTTGTTCTTCCTTCAGTGAGTAGATCTCAGGATGGAGCTCTCTAAATCAGGCTGTTCAACAAGAAGCTTCACAAATAAAACTGAATGAGACATACATACCCAAGATATACAAATCCTTTCTCAGAAATACAAAATAAAAAAGGCAAGACATACTTTCTCAAAATATCACAAATCAATAGCCAAAGAAATTGCACAAATGCTGGATGATGGCATCACACACTTTTAATCCCAGCACTTGGGAGACAGGGGCATGCAGATCTCAATGAGTTCAAGGCCAGCCTGAGAAACCCTGTCTTGAAAAAAAAATAGAAAGAAAAAAAAAGGAAAAGAAACTGCACAAATACTTGGAGATTGAACAAGATATCACAGTGGGTCAGTAGATAAATCTAGAAGAAAAATTAAAACTTCTTAGAAAAGGAAAACACAACTTCTCAGACACTTTGGAGTATATACAAGCATGGCAGATCTAAGAGGGAAGGCTGTGACTGTGATACTTGCCTTGAAAATTCAGAGCTCAGAGCATTTTCAAATAATTTAATAATGTGACTGAAGGTCTTAGAAATAGTAAAAATCAAAACAAAAAGTAGTAGATGGCAATAAATCATAACTATCAGGCCAGAAATTAATGGAGGCTAAAAGAAAAATGTCTGCAGTCAAGGAGTTTCCTCCTTAGAAAAACAAGAATGACAAACTCAGAGACAAACTAAACCCCCCAAAAAAGCTAGATGAAGCAAATGAATAAGATTAGAGATGAAGGGGGGACTTCTACAGCAGACTTTTTTGAAATTCAGACAAACCATTAAGAAATACTCCAAAAATGTGCGTTCTATAAGTACTGAAAAGGTGGTTGAGATGGGTAAATTCCTAGGCACATATGACCTGTCAAAATTAAAGGAAGATGACCAACAACAAACAGGTCCATAAGAAACAGCTGAATTAAAATTCTAAGTCAACGTAACACAGAATTATCTGCATATTTGATACTCCACTACATAAAAGCTATAAAAAAAAATGGAACCTGACTAGATGAATGGGTAAGAAAACATTGCACATACTCAGAGTGACATTTTTCAACCATAAAGAAAATAATGTAATCATGACATTTTTAATAGAATGAGTGTAATTGGTGATTTCTGTGTTAAGCAAGATGAAGCATAATTAGAGACGTCATTATCACACTGTTTTTCTCATATGGTGACTCTAGACTTAAGTTTGCCTATAGTGTATTGGTGTTTGCTTGGTGTGTGTGATGTTTGTGCGTGCATGTTTGTTAAAAGTAGAAAAGGAAGCATGAGAAAGAAAGAAATCTTAATAAAGGAAGGATAAAAAAGCAAAAAGAGAAGAGTATGATTTAATACACATGATATGAAGACAGAAAAAAATGTTATTTGAAGATGGATAAAGACCAATAAGTGGGGGCTGGAGAGATGGCTCAGAGGTCAAGAAAAAGAATAAAGTATAATAACATATAAGCATAAAATGCCCCTAAGCCTTTCCGCGCTGCCCTGGGATGGGTCCATACGGCGGTGTTGTTCTTGATTCCCGACGTAACTTAAAGGGAAACTTAGCACAATGTCCGGAGCCCTTGATGTCCTGCAGATGAAAGAGGAGGATGTCCTCAAATTCCTTGCTGCAGGAACCCACTTGGGTGGCACCAACCTTGACTTTCAGATGGAGCAGTACATCTACAAAAGGAAAAGTGATGGTATCTACATCACAAATCTGAAGAGGACCTGGGAGAAGCTGTTGCTTGCAGCCCGGGCTATTGTTGCCATTGAGAACCCTGCTGATGTCAGCATCATCTCCTCCAGGAACACTGGGCAGCGAGCGGTGCTGAAGTTTGCTGCTGCCACTGGAGCTACCCCAATTGCTGGCCAGTTCATTCCCGGGGCCTTCACTAACCAGATCCAAGCAGCCTTCAGAGAGCCACGGCTTCTAGTGGTCACTGATCCCAGAGCTGACCACCAGCCCCTCACAGAGGCGTCCTACGTCAACCTGCCCACCATTGCTCTGTGTAACACAGACTCTGCGCTATGTAGACATTGCCATCCCGTGCAACAACAAGGGAGCTCACTCAGTGGGTCTGATGCGGTGGATGCTAGCCCAGGAAGTATCCCGCATGCATGGCACTATCTCCCTTGAACACCCATGGGAGGTTATGCCTGATCTGTACTTATACAGAGACCCAGAGGAGATTGAGAAGGAGGAACAGGCTGCTGCTGAGAAGGCCATGACTAAGGAGGAGTTTCAGGGTGAATGGACTGCACCAGCTCCCGAGTTCACTGCTGCTCAGCCAGAGGTGGCCTACTGGTCTGAGGGTGTGCAGGTGGCTCTGTGCCCATCCAACAGTTCCCTACTGAAGACTGGAGTGCCCAGCCAGCCACTGAGGACTGGTCAGCTGCTCCCACAGCACAGGCCACCGAGTGGGTTGGAGCCACCACTGAGTGGTCCTGAGCTCTACAAACACCTGAGCAGAGGGAAAAAAGATGGAAGGAAAATAAGGTTCTTACAAAGTGAAAAAAAAATGCCCCTAATAAAACACATTAATTTATATGGCCTTAAAAAATAGATTTTTAACAAGAAGAAAAATAAAATTCCATAATTAGCTTTCTTAACTCAGAGCATTCCAACCCTATCAAACAGAAGCACTCATTTCTAAAACTATTTTTAAATAATTTTTCCACTACCCTACAATGAAATCAGCAGTGCAGCCGAGTCACACATAGTTTCAAAGAGATAAGCTTGGTACACTAACTGTCTCAAAAAGCAAAAGAAAGGGAGCTGAATCTATCCTAATATGTAAATGCTTAGCCACAACAACAGTGGAGCAGCTATTGAAGCCAGCAGACATTTGTACTTAACACTGAATGTATAGAACCTCGATAGAAACAAAAACCAAAAGAAAGGTTTTGTACTAATAATTCAACCATCCAAGTGATTTTTCTCAAATGATCAAATCCCTTAGTAAGATACTATACAGTCTTTTGTATTTACATGGTTGTTGCCTTGCTGAAAAATTCAGTATATACTTTGTCTTGAGATGTAAAATTCAAGCCAGTTTTAAGCTCAAATCTGTCTAAACAGGTGGTTTGAGCCACCTACATGTCAACTTAAGAGCACATTTCAAAGTTATACAGACAAGAAATCATTCTCTGTCCTTGGAACAGCCTACAAGATACCAAGATTCCCTGGCCCTAGCACCCTGTCCTTCTAAGTAACTTAACATTTAAAACATCTCTTTCAGTTTTTAAAATTTCCCTCCCCATTATACAGACCTACCTCTTCTGGGAACCACTGAGATACACAATATTTCTTGAATAGCAGCTAAAACTTGTATTTTTATTGGCTTCCAGTCTCAAAAATAAATTTGGAAGTAGAAAAATCCATCACCCCTACAATATATTTTCAAATATTTCATGAGAAAAAAATGAACAGGTGGTATTCAGAAATATTTTCTCATGAAAATTTAGTTGATATGAAGAGAGTAAACTTAGTTCAAGAAACCCCATTTTGTATTCTAGTAGTCATAGAGATAAAATAGAGTATAGTTTCACCTTCCTAGCAGGGGCTTGCCCAGTTCCAAGAAAGAAAGCCTATCTAAGGACACCTGGATGGTATACCCCTAAGGCAGTAAAAACCTGCTAGCCACTTCACTCAGGTGGGGTCCAGGAATGTTTAAGCTGTATAAACTCCCTAAGCATGAGTTCATTCACAGCACAGCTGTACCCTTGACCCCCAAGTAACCCTGCTTTGTGGTTTTTTACTATAAAAAGCTTGTGTAACTTGGGGTGCTCAGCTCTTCCCTGCACCGCACTCATGGGGTATGATGTGAAGAACAAGCTCCCTGCCTAGGCTTGTGTGGCGCTGACAATAAACCTTGCTGTTGCATTTCAGACATCTCTGTCTCTGGTGGTCTCTCTGCGCGATTGAGATTCAAGCATTACAGATATATTTCAAGTTCATGCTCCACTGGAAACTAAGCTCTCCATTTTTCTATACAAAATCCTACTCGAGACAGGGAGAAAAACTTACCAAGAAGAAAGCAGGAACCATACACATTGCTTTATTCCCACTCACCAAAGCTTGTTAGGCAAACCATGTTCCTCAGGCCATACAAAGCTTATAATTAAGATGCAGTTTCTTTTTCTAGGGTCAAGATACAGAGGTTACTGGGCCTTAAAAATCTGATTAATACTAATATCTGCGGTATTATTGTTACTGTGTAAAAACCCAGAAGCAGGAAGAGAAATAGGCACAGCACCAACATTGTGCTCAGGTTTCAAATCTGGATTCCATCATTTAGCATTTAATTCTTGGCAAATCACTTAATTGCTTCTTGGCGTAGTGAACTTACCTGTATGATGCAGGTGTAGATAGTACTGGCCAGTTTTAGAGAGTTGTAATAATTGGATGAGTTAGAAACACTTTAACTAGGCCTAATACTGTTTACAATAAGACTTTGTGATTATTAGCCACATTAGCTAAGGCTAATTTCAGCATCCTTATGCAGTTTATTAATTTCTTCCTAAGGAAAGTCAACTCCATCCATTTATCAAGGTCTACATTTTCCTTTTCATTTAAGAGAATTATTCCCTCACTACATAGCATGTCAGAACTTTTGTTTCACAGTGGTGATGTGAAACCTCCCAACTTTTCTATCTTCATACCAAAGTCCTATCTTTTGAAAAAGTCCTATCTGTTTGGAATTGATTGACAGCCCCCCAACCCCACCCCTTCTCCACTATCAAAGAGAAGCAGAAAGGGAGAACTGGCATGTAATAAATGGGGCAAGTACTTGAGGTGATCATGGTTTATTTATAACAACCTTCTTTTAGGAGCATCATCAAGCCTTGAGACTCTGTCTCAACAAACAAAAAAGAATTTATTGTTAGGTCAAAAGGAAATTGTTTCCCCAAATTCTAGTGGTTAGACAAAAGCCAGCATTCCTCAAGAATTTGTGAAACCAGCTCCCCTCTACATTTCCCTTTCCACTGGCAGAAGGGAAAGCAATCTATGGTTCCTATTAGCATACCAGTCTCCTTCAGTGTCACAAGTTCCTTTTACACATTTCAGAGCCCATGTTAGCATTCAAGTTCTTCCCACCCTCTTTCCTCCCCTAAACTTCTACAGATCATGGACTTCCTCCTGTCAGGTATATATTCTCCTTATAACCCTGCTATTTTGGCTATTCTCTCTCTCCCTCTTTCTTTATCTCCCTCTCTCTTTCCCCGTCTCTCTTTCCATCTCTCTTAGTCTGTCTCCCTTTGTCTTTCTCTCTCAGGCTCTCTCTGTATGTATCTCTGCCTCTCTCTCTCTCCCCCTCTATCTCATTGCTCTGCTCTTGTTTCTCTTATGGTCAAGTTCAATTTATTGGCCATGTTTCTCTTTGCTCTGAACTCTTTAAGATGCTTCTGGCTTCACACTCTCTCATATCTTCAATAAAAACCTTACCCTTAACCATACTGTCCTAAGTTTTTACATCTAACTCTCTAGAACAAGCATTAATCCCTTTCAAGAGCAGTAACCTATACCTTAATTAAGTTTCCCTAAGCCACACCTGTTCTTTACTGAAATTAAGCACCATGACTATAGCAACTTATGTAGGATGGCTTACGTGTTATAAACTATTATCTATGAAAGTCAAGGCAAGAATTTGAGGCAGGAACTAAAGCAGAGACCAGGAGAGAATGCTATTTACAGGCTTATTTCCTGTGGCTTGATCACTTATATAAGCCCAAGTCTACTTTCCCAGGGGTGACACTTCCCACAATGAGTTGGGTTCCTCTACATAAAATAACAGTCAAGAAAACACACACATCCCCAATGCAACCACAAGCTAATCTCAAAGAGGCAATTTCTCAGTTGAGGTTATTTCTTCCTCCGTATCAAGTTTTCTGGTTTGTGTCACATTCACAAACTATTTAGCACACCAATTACTAACTACTCTACCACATTAACCCTGCCTCACTTGGGTCAAAGCCTCCAGAATATAAAACTTCAGACTACTAGCCACATACAGGCAATACCATCACCTACTATAAACTCTATGACCTACAACAGTGACCTATTTGCAAGATATATGGATCTAATAGTGGCACAGATATTATGAAAGTAACCACTTTTGGATTATATTCAAGGTCCACTCTAGAACCCATACTTGACACTGGTAAAGTAGCCAAGAAATTGAGACAAGATAGATCATTAACCTGTAAAAAAAATTAGTACTATTTTTCTGCTAAAGAAATAGCAACAAGCTAGGCAGTAATGGTGCAAATGACTTTAATCCCAGCACTAGGGAGGCAGAGGTAGGTGTATCTCTGTGAGTTCAAAACCAGCCTGGTCTTCAAAGCATGTTCCAGGACAGCTAGGCCTGTTACAAAGAAAAAAACCTGTCTCAAAGGAGAGTATCCTCCTGAGCGAGGTATCACAAACCCAGAAAGATAAGCAGGGCATGTACTCACGCATTTGTGGACTCTAAACAAACAAACAAGAAAAAAGTCAAGCATGCCCAAGCTGCAAACCACAACCACTAAACAGCTTCGGATCAGAAACACCCTGGACTGACTCCTTGAATCCCACTCCCACTAGAGGAACACCTGACTCAGTCTTGAGGTTGGGAGGAGAAAACTGGATCTGTCAGGAGTGGAGACTGAACTAAGCAATACTGGGACATTGAGACAGTGGGACCATGGGACTGCCTGCCCAGGGAGGGGATGGGGAGTTGTGAAGAAGAGAGAATGAACTGATGTGTTGGGAGGGGCAAGGGACCTTGAATGGGGATATACAAGGATAGAAAGTGTGACTTCTTTGTTAATAATAATAACGATAATAATAAAAAGAAAACAAAATTTTTTAAATTATTTGAATAAAAAATAACAAATAAAAAAACCAAAAACAACAACAAAGAAATAGCAATAAAACATGTTGCAATACTCATGGATCAGTGTTTCACTCAGCTCTCATCAAGAGAATCTTCTTGCAGTGGGATGGGAACTAACATAGAGACCTAATGTGCATAGAATGGACACTTTGGAGCTTAAATTCTAAAAAGGATGATTTCATCAAAACCCTCCCATCAAGCCTTCAGGTATCTGTGAAAAAGAGAGGACAAAGAGATTGTAAGAGTCAGAGAGACTAGATGGTTCTAAGGAAACATCTTCCAGATATAACAGGACAGATATCTGTATGAACTCCCAGAGACTGTGGCAGCATGCACAGGGTCAAGCTTATGCACACTGACATGGGGAGTAGACAAATACTCCACTCCTAACAAAGAGACTATCTGCAATTAGTACCTACTAACAAAGGAAAAGTTCGTTTTCTCCAGTGGGATTTTACTGAATATATTAACCACACTTCGCGGCATGTCCCATACCCAAGAGCAATTGACCAACAAGAAATTAACACAATCACATTTTTGTAGACATTTTGTCTCATTTTGCTTTATATATTTGCTTTTTTTTGTCCTATTGATCTTTTGCTTCTTTGTTTTACTGTCCATTTTTGTGTGTTTCTTATTTTTATTTTGTTTTGTTTTTGGCTGTCTAGAGAGAAAATATAAAGTTGAGTGGATAGGGAGAAGGGAGGGTGGAGAGGGGAAATAATCAAAATACATTATATGAAACTTTTTCTTTTTAAAAATTTTTATTTATTTATTTATTTTTAAAAAGGGTCTTTTTTCCCATGTACCCCTGCTTGTCCTCTTTTCCCTCCTCCCAATCCCTCCCAGTCTGTCTTCAGCCTTCCCTTCACCCCATTCACCAATCCCTTTCCCAAAAAGGACAGTAAGTCCCAAAGTGGATCAGCCCAGCATGGCACATCCACCCCAGTCAGGTGTAATTTTCTCATCCCAATATCAAGAATGGGTGAGGTGTTCCTCTGCAGGAAATGAGCTCTAAGGTGCAGGCGCATGCACAGTAAAAATAATAGAGAACCACCTAAGTAATACTCCTTGCAACTACCATCTCCTTCCTCTAGAACCGATAAGAGAACCCAGGTGCTAGACTTCTAATTTATTCAAGGAGTTCACTGCCTCTTGGCAATGCATCTAAAATATGAAACTTTGTTTTGCTCTTGCTCATTTTTCTGTCTTTTTGATATTTCTTACATGTGTATTTTTGACTTTTTTATTTAAAACTTTTTTTTGTTTACATACCAACCACAGTTCCCCTTCCCTCCCCTCCTCCTATTCTAGCTTCCCCCTCTCATTCACCCCCTAGCTTCCCCTCCCACCCCCATCTACTCCTCAAAGAAGATAAAACCTCCCATGGGAAGACAACAAAGTCTAGCATATTAAGTTTAGGCAAGACTGGGGTGATATATATTTAATAAAATTAATCTGGAATATTAGTGAACCAGAGAGCCAAGCCTGGAGGGTCAGGAAGTAGTGAGCACACCTTTAATCCTGGCTTTAGGAATGTGGAAAGAGGAAGCTGTACGAATGAGGAAAGATAGCTGGGCTGAGGGACAAAAAGGGGATTTTTCAGCTTTCCCAGATGCTTCCTTGGTGGGCTAAGGAGAGAGATGTTGGAGTCAGAGAATTTTGTGGAGTCAGGCATGAGGGGTTGGCAGATGAGACGAGGCTGTGGCTTGTTTATCTATATCTCTGATATTTCAGCTTTTCCCTAGTATCTGGCTCCAGGTTTTTATTATAATACCAAATAGAATTCCTGCAATACAGGACCAAGTTTCTAGCCCCAAGGCTGAACAAGGTATCCCATTATAGGGAATGGGTTCCAAAAAGCCAGTTCCTATTCTAGGGATAAATCTTGGTTCCACTTCTAAAGGCCTCACAAACTCCCCAAGCTACACAACTGTCATTCACATTCAGAGGATCCAGGCTCCCCAGCTGTCAGTCCAGAGTCAGTGAGCTCCCAGTAGCTCAGGTCAGCTGTCTCTGTGGGTTTCCCCATCATGACCTTGACCCCTTTACTTATATAACCCTAACCCTAACCCTAACCCTAACCCTAACCCTAACCCTAACCCTAACCCTAACCCTAACCCTATACCATTAAGACTTTCTTTAGCATGAGAGAAAAGTGGAGCAATGATGAAGTCCTTTGAGCCAAGAGTGGTATGATCCTGACTGAAGCTTCTGGAGGACAAGCAAACAACACTGTTGAGAATGGAGTTGAATGCATGCAAGAAAGCAGCAGAAAGATTCTTCCTCTGGCTCTTTAGAGTGAAAAACAAGGATACTCAGTCCAGCAGCACCTGCAGTGCTGAGTGGTGAATTCTGGTTATATTTTGAAAGACAAACTGAGATTCGTTATTGAATTTTGTGTAGATAGGGTACAATGAAATAATAGACTAAAAATGGCTCCAAGGATTATTTCTTCAAGTGAAAGAAAAAAAATTACTGAATTGAAAAAAGTCAAGAGCTTAATTTATTGATTTGTTAATGAATGATTTACTTCTCAACTTACTTATTTCTAATAGTACTGGGAACTGAACCAAGAGCCTCATATGTGTTCAGCAAGTACTCCACCATTTAGCTACATCCTCAGTACAAAAGTTGTGGGTTTTATATAGTGAGTTTAAACTCCTTATTCAGTATTTAAGTCAAAATATTAGATAGTAGAATAAATATGTAAATATAAGTTTCAAGGAAGAAAACATATAAAATCTTCTGTAGATAAAGATTATCTCACATTTGCACCAGTTTCATACTTTGGTGTTTATAATGACATTCACCATTGTACAGAGTTTATGGAAAAATAAAGATTACAGGGAATTTTTAGAGTCTGCAGTAGACATTTATTAAAAAGTGCTTTAAATGCTGGTTATCTGGGAACAACTAGTAAGAAATGCATATGCTATGGAATGCTAAGCCCTCGAAGAAATAAGATAGTGGCATTTAAACATCTTAAGGGTATCAGATGCTAAGGTGTAGTAACTTGCAATCAATACCTGTAATTTGATGAATAGGTAACCAAATCCACCCACCTGAATCCAGTCCTTGTTTTTTTTTTTTTTTTTTTTCCATAATAGATTAAATTAAAAACAAAAGCAAGGTTTTAATCTACCAATTCTGGTGAAGCACAGAACTTGATCTTTGATAAACCTTAAAATATAACACAACAACAAAAAGGTACTTTGAGGGCTCAGACAGAAGGTGGCCCAATTATTAAGTCAGGGCTGGAGCCAATAAGGACAATGGCATTTTCACACATTGAGCAATACACGTTCTTGGGAGTCATGGTTCCTAGAACATCTGCCTTCCAGATGGCGCATCTACTGGCCTATCTTTGACATGTGCCAATATTTTGTAGACAACTACAACATTTCAATACCTTCCAGTCTTCTAAACTCTCTCTCCCAAGATTATTTTAATTAGCATCCAATTGGAGGGAAACCATTATGTTTCTAAGAACTTTTTTAATACATGCTTTTTATTCACTCACTACAAATAAATTCATATCAAGTGCTGATGTTGAGATAGAAACCAGAAGTATGATAGAGAAAAAATGCAAATTCACTGTCTTTATGAAGCTTACATTCCAATAGAGGAAATACAAATCAATTTATTCTTCAACTCCTGTCTGAAAAAAATTAAAAGTTGAACATCTAAAGCAGTGATTCTATTGTGTGTAAAGAATTTAATGAAGCAATATATAATAGACTTAAATTAGTTTCTAGACTCTAAAACTGTCAAAGATTATTTCATAGTCTCAAATACTTGGGCTGGAGGGATGGCTCAGCCGTTAAAGGCTTGGCTCACAACCATAAATAGTCTCAAATACTGTAATAGTATTAATAAATTATACCAACTCCTGGGGTTTAAATGTAGGATGTTTCCCACAAGCTCATGTGTTTGAATACTTAATCCATAGCTGAATATGCTATTGTAGAAGGTTGTGGAACCTTTAGGATGTATGCCCTTGCTGGAGGAAGTTGACTGTTGATGGCCAGTTCTTGAAGCTTTAACATACTCTGCTTTCTCTCTTTGCTTCTCATCTATCACAACAGATGCTGTGACCATATAACAAACTACTGTACCAAAGTGGGATCCCCAGTCACCATGCCTTCCTGGTCATGAAACTCTAAATTAAAATAATTCTTCTTTCTCTGTTGCTTTTTGTAATCATGTAACTGAGGCAAGGAGACACACAATTTATATACCAACCTACTCCATCTATCGGAGCAACTTCTCAAATGCAATACAGAATCCTTACAAAGACTTGATCTTTGGACTAAGAGAGTTTTCCCTGTATTACATTTTTTGCAGTCACTTTGGTTCAATCCCTACACCAGTTCTCTTAAACTGTAGGTGTTTTTATCACATTGTACAGAAACAAACAGTAGGGAAAATGATCCTTTCAAGGTGGGATAAATTTTTTTAAAAAGGCAAATTAAAAGCCCTTGCCTTAAGAGGAGGGGTCTACATAAAAGCCTTTTTTTTTTTTTTTTTTTTTTTTTTTTGAGGCTAAGGATGTGACTCAGCTGGTAGAGGGCTTGGTTAGAATGGTCGAAGCCTTAGTACGACACAAAAGTAGACATGGAGCCACATGTTTGTAATCATAGCACACTGTATGTGAAGGTAAGAAAACTGTAAGTTCAAGCTCATTCTCAGTTATAGAGAAAGGCCAAGTCTAGCATGGTGACTGTTTGGGACCTTGTCTCTAATAAATAAATTAAAAAGAAAAGTTTCATAGATGTGCAAACTCTCCAATGTTAATGAATACCAAAATGAGAAATGAAAGACTTTTCTAGAAAGACTACTCTAAAACCAGATCTTTAACCACCGTGTCAACATAGCTGGTATCAATGATTTATGAATTCTAAATATGGGCTAGTCTATAACAGTCTTGATACAGAAAGCCTCCTGTCTTCTTCATCTTGCTTTGTACTCAGGGAATCTGATCTGCCTAAAATTACTAGCCACAACTGTGCACACTGGATTCCAGTAGAGTTTGTCCAATGGCAGTACCCACAGGAGACAATAAGAGCTGCAGGGAAGGAAAACAGAACAGTATATTTAATTTTCTTTCAGTTACTATTATGTCATTTGACAAGTTAGCTATGATCAGTTTTCTCTACTAAAGCCAAGAATACTGTGGTATCTACTCTTTTAGTTACTGTAATAAAATTCCTGAAATATATAATAAAGCATAAAGAATATATTTTAGTTTACCATTTTATACAGTTCAGTCTATCATAGGAGAGAGGTCATGGCAGGGCAGAGCATTCATATCATGGTGGATCAGGAAGCAGAGACAAGGGGAATGTTAGTGAGCAACTCATTTTCCGACTTTATCCTTCCCCTCATTTGCTGTATATATGTGCTCCTAGACCAAGGAATGGTGCCACCTACATTCAGGGTATGTCTTTTCCCTCAATTAATGCTCTTTCTAATGTCTTTATAGACACACCCAATGATGTGACTCGGTCTCCTAAAAGATCCTACATGTAATCAGGTTGACAATGAAGCAGTCACAGATGGCCCCTTTCTGGTTTTACAACCCTAAATTCAAGTAATCACTTCATTCATGCTTCTTCAGACCTATAGTTGATAATGGCTCCAGGGCCAGACTCCTAATAGAAACAAGGTGTTTAACTGTTTCATCTTGTCCACAAATCCATAATAATCTCTTCATCACATCTTCTTGAAGTAACCCCATCAGAGCAGCCATCTGTTTTGTATTGGGACCCTGATTACTATAGCTTCAGAAATGGAGCTAAAGAACTAGATGGGCAAAATTATTTCCTCTAAAGTAAAATTAACTTATATGAACAAACCAACCCTGAACAGAGACTACTACAGTGCAGAAAAATCTATGCAACTCTTTTCTTATTCTTCCCTAAAGATGTCATTTATCTCTCATTCTCCTCTAGCCTTGTGAGAAAGACAAGGTCACTTCAGCTATACTGGGTATTTCTGCTTTCAGTGTGATATTTCTTCATCTAAAAGTTTGAAATGTTCACTAAAACCCAAGACCAAACAGATGTTAACATTTTAGTATTAAGCTTTAATATAATCCCTTTTGGCAACACTAATGAGGCCTGATTATTGTAAGTTTTAGAGTAAAATAAAAGAATGTTGGCTTTATTTTGGAATGATGGAACATATTGAAGCCACATACTATCATCTCAAAGGAGACCACTAGAAAAAGACTCAGACAGGAGTTCATAAGATGGGATCTATTATTACTGATATCCCTGCTCAACCATCTTAAAAATTGGTGTACTCACAAAACCAATTAAAGCCTCCTACACTCTCCTTCATTGACCAGAATAATCACAGTTTTAAAAGAAGTTCAGATAGAAAAAAGAAATGTTTCCTTCAGAAATATTATACCAAGATATCACTTTATTATGGATACACAATCAAAATCTAGCAGCAGTCTAGTCCTTGAGATGATTAGAATACTTCCTCCACAACAGCTTGCCTCACTGCTACCATTTCAGTTCTATAGCTTCCCAAGGAGTGCCACAATCCTAGTATCACTCCTCATTTATCCATCCTCCATGTTCTAGTTTGATTGTGTTTCTTCTCTGTTAGTTTTAAAGATAACATCACACAAGTCATAGAATAAAGAAAAATCATGACAGATACAACCAAGACTTGCCTCTTATTTTAGGTATCTCTGGACCCTCTCATGGGACTCAATCCTTCCTTTCTTCCTTCCTTCCTTCCTTCCTTCCTTTCTTTCTTTCCTTCTTTCTGGGTTTTGTCCTTGGTGTCCTGTTTATGAAAATCATTTTCAGCATCTACATTTTTGAAGATTTTTTTCATGTACAAAGGACCAACTTAAGTCATATTTTGACGGAAACTGCCCAACTTCATCTCTACAAAAGCCTTTTTTGGTGATGTATTGTGTAATAAATAAAGTTTGCCTGAAGATCGGAGTGCAGAGCCAGCCAGAGTTAGCCAAGAGTTCAAGAAGTGGTGAGACCTTTAATCCTAATATACAGGAGACAGAGGTAGAGATACTTTTGGATCTCTGCGAGTGTTCAGGGCCAAATAGAGACAGGCAGTAATGGCACCCTGCTTTAATCCTAGCACTTTGAATCTCCATACTTTTGCTCCCAATGATTGACTTAGGACAGACACACAGACACACACACACACACACACACACACACACACACACACAAACACCTACCTTTAACACTAAGAAAGCTGAAGCAGAAAGTGATATAGCTGGGTGGTAAAATAAATAAGTCAGGAGGAGGCAGGAGTTCAGCTCTTTGCCTCTACCTTCTTCCCTTTTGGCTGAGGTGTCAGAGGTATTCAGTCTGAGTATTATGGGACAGGCCTTTTCTTTTTGGGGGTGAAGGGTGGCTAGGTGAGAAGTGGCTGTGGCTTGTTCATCTATCTCTGATCTTTCAGCTTTTGCCTAATATCTGGCTCTGGGTTCTTAATATAAATCCAACCAGAATTTATGCAATATCTGGTGCCCAATGTGGTGCATGCACATCCAGATAAAGTCTGAGAAAGCTTAAAAAGGGCCCTAGAACACAGAAAGAAAGACAAAACAGTTTCCTAATTGTGTCTTTCAAGTGTGTCATAATACAGAGTGGCCTGCAGGCTTGAGCTACAGTATGGTGGGTTTTTGCAGTCTCACAGGAGCCTTGGTACAAACATGAGCTGCATAGGACCAATTTAAGGCCACTACTTATACAGACAAAGAAAGAACAGAGAGAAGCACAGTTTATTGGTAGCACCATTTTCTGGAGGGGAGGAGCTCTGTTTGCTGATGATCAGTGGTGAACAGAGGCTCAACTCCATTAAGAGAGGCTTCCTGACTCAGCTTTAGTGGCAAAATCTCCTAGGTTATTTTAAAGGCCCTGCTGCTAATCACTTAAATGAGGTTTATGAGCAGCAGCTGGCAGTGCTCTACCTAGTGGCAATGTAGATCCTAAAATTCCCCAGAGTTGGAATGGTAAACATGGCTCTTGCTAGTACCTCTTCCATGAAGTTAAGTTCTCACAAACTAAGAAGCTGGGTGGAGCCAGCTTCCATAGCCAAGGCTTTGATCCTAGCTACAAGGCTTTAATCGCAGCCATACCCTGTAGCAAATAAAAGGCTTCTGTTGTCAGAAAAAAAAAAAAAAAAAAGATATACAGTAAAGACAAATTCAGACAAAAGAAAACCTCTAAATGGTTTACAATGTGTTTAAAACTACATGTAGGCTTGAGAGAGAAAATAAAATAAAAAAGATAGACAAAGTCCTTAAAAAACAGAGTAATAAAAAAAATCCACAAAAAAGATGAAAAGTACACAGACTGCATACTATGTTATTTTGTTGTCATGAAATTGTTTGATTGCTGAGGAAAAAGCAACAACTGCTAAAAGACATTTGATTATAAATGCTGCTGGGTTAGTTCAGCCTATATATTTTGAAAATGCCTTGACTTCAAAATTTAAGTCAAAAGATATGTCACTTTAGAGAAGAGGATATTTTTTTTAAAATTTCCACAAAAAGAGAGAGACTGGGATTCATTCATGTTAAAGAGAATAAGGGTTGATGTAGTAGAATGATATTCTGATACATTGTAAATAATTGCCTCACCTAATGGTTTAATAAAAATGCCGATTGGACAAAAGGCAGATAGGCAGTATGGGCAGGGCTAATGGACTAAGAAAACTCTGAGAACAGGGAGAGACACCAGGAGAAATGCCAGAAGAGACACTTGCAGATACAGAGAAAGAAAGACAACCATGCAGCTCTAAGAAAAGGTATCAAGCCACATAGCTATACAGATTAATGGAAATAGACTTAGATAAAATGAAAGAGCCAGCTAGTAATATGTCTGAGCCATAGGCCAATCAGCATGAAATTAATATGAGCTTTTGTGTGATTATTTGGGGCTAAGTGGCAGCAGGGCTGCAAGCAGGTCTGAATTTAGGAGCTAGGCCAGAAAGGTTGAGCCAGAAATTTCATTTTATAGTTTGGTCCAGGAAGATTCCTTGAAAGATCTACAGTGAGAATGGATATCCCAGACAATCTAACATTTCTGAGCACCTCTGTTGTAGTGTTCTCTTAGTTCTGCATCCAGAACAGCTTCAAGACTGTTTGAAGTGATCCAGGCTAACAGACTCCTCCACTCAAGTGGAGATTATAAGACTTGCCTGTAATCCTAAATTTTCTTTGGGTCCTTATAAAATTACCAGTGCTCCTAATCAGCAGGAAGTAGTGTAAAGATTGTTGTTTACAAGTTGTTGTGGGTAATAGTCAGGAAAAATAGCTATACAAGAAGATTAGTTTTGGGGTTCTTGTTTTAAAAATAAAAAGGGGAAAACGTGGGATAATGCTTTTGTATACTGTAAAAATTTATCACTGGTATTGGTTTAATAAAACACTGATTGGTCAGTAACCAGGCAGGAAGTAGAGGTGGCAACCAGACTAGAAGAATTCTAGGAAAAGGAAAGACAGAGAAGCAGTTGCCAGCCAGATACAGAGGAAGCAAAATGGGGAATGCTGTTCTGATAAAAGGTACCAAGTCACGTGGCTGAACACAGATAAGAATTATGGGCTAATTTAAGTATGAGCTAAATAATAATATGCTTGAGATACTGGCCCAACAGTTACTGTAATATTAAGCCTCTGAGCCAATTATTTGGGAAGCCAATGCTGGGTATTTGGGACTTCCTGGCAGGGCACAGAAGCTTCTGACTATAGCTTTTCTGAAATGCATCTGTTTTAGTTTTTGTTTATCTATCAAATCTCTTATTTTCTTTTGTCTAACATCCTATCCTCCCAGAAATAAGAAATAATGTTAATTATTTTTATAATGTCATCTCCTATACCTGTAAGCTAAGCTGTTTAATTAATTTGAAAAGAATATTTGTTGAACATCTACTGTAACACTCAGTGATGTATTTAGAGAAAGTTTTAATTCATCCTCCCAACATAAAGAAGCACTGTTGTCTCATTTGTTGATGAGGAAAGTGGACCTGATAACAAGGAATTCTTGCTAAAGGTAGTGCAGCTAATAATGTAAAATCCAGAAATGTATGTTCTGATTACATTACATTGATCACTATATCATTATATTCACATAGAAAGCTGACTTAACAGATTTCTAAGGGTTCCTTTTACTTGAAGATCGTGTCACAGATTGCAAATTGCTTTGGTAACATAGCATCCTCTTACGGATTACCAATAAACTAATAAAGTTGTTAAACCATGGGAGGGAGTCTCATTTTTTGAGACAAATGCTTAGAGAGAAGAATAAATATTTCTAGGTCAGTAACACAAAAACTGGAGTCACAAAAATGGGACTTACAAGCCAGTCCTCTTTTTATATAGTCTTGTCTCCTACATCAATACTGCATTTCCTTCCTGGCAAGGAAGAAGTGTGTCCTCAAAACAATCTAAATTTGTTAAGAGGCTCCCCATGAGCTAACCATACCTCTTGATGTCTGATGCTGTTTTAGACACTAAGGATCTGATCTGCCCTGTTAGAACACCAGCAACCTAAACTTGGCTGTAATGCAACAAACTGTTACATTACAGCCAAGTTTAAGCTGTGATGACATTCTCTCTTGACTTTTTTTTTCATTTCTTAACCTAAACTGAATTTTCCCAGTTAGACCTCTGGCCTCTGCTTTATCTGCCCAGCTTTCTGAGTGACACTGAAGAGGCAACTGCATAATAGGAGCAGGAATATATCTTATGAGTCAAATCTGATTGTTTATCTTTAATATGAAGATGCTATTTCCTAAAATCTTTATAGGACTTTTCAAATCTACTTTCTAATGCTTTCTAATTCTATGCTATGAAGTAACTACCTATAATATACATCAATTATTTTAGTGTAATAGTATTTTCCTTCTGAATTTGTAATTAAAATTTATCCTCCTTTTCACATATCACAATGGACTCACAAAATGTTTTGGCTACCCACAAAACAAGTGTACTTCCTAACTATATATCAGCCTATAGAATGAGTTGAAAGAGCCTTAGGCTAATAGCCTGAGACCTGATTGTGCCATTTATCTTCTTTTTTTCTCTAGACCTTGGATTTTTGTGAGTTTAGAGCAGTGCAATATGTTCAAGACATCTGTGATTATAAATGCAAAAATATGCACTTGAAGAGTGTAAGTAACTATGGCAATGGAAAACCAGAGACCTGGGAGTTTTTTTAAAAAGTTTATTGCTTATTAGCTTTATAATTTGAAGAGCCACATAGGCAATCTTTGGATCTTTTCCCTAATACCATGTGTCACTTTTGTGCTATGTTTATGTATCTGTTTTTAATCTTTCTAGCATCATTCATTTTCAAAATCCATAATCTTTGTAGGTATGAAAGGCAAAATCTAACCCTCACCCAGGACCTATTTCTATTTGTCTAGTACCTGTATAACTGTCTTACACTTCCAGAACATTACTAAGACTCAGTGGCATAGACAGAAAGCAGTGCCATACCCACAGCTTTGATTTCCCTGTAAAGTCTATGATTCTATATACCTCATATAGCAGACAACATGACTGGGTTCTGGCACATGGATGTTCATATTCTTTTTTACCTTTCTGTCTAACATTGTCTTCAACTTAACCCTCACCCTGTGGCTTCCAACATCTTTTAGTTATTCACCCTGAACCAATCACACTATCCTTATTTGATCCTTGTCCCACTGTAAAATCAGACAATGAAGCAAACATATGAAAAAAAAAAGTAGAAAAATAAGCTCCAACAACAAAAGTCCGACATGCACTAATGGAGAGCCTTTATCCAGAGGAATGATATGAGCAAGTCCTGGGTTCAAGAGAAGCTGAATTCAATTGCTATAGGAATTTGGTAAAGTTTCTTATTTTTTTAAGTGTTCCAGCTTCTTCATCTGTATGATGGGAATAGTAATAGTGCCCACCCCACAAGGATGGTATAAAACAGGGGTTTCATTAGGGTCAGTGTTCATTAGTGCTTGGCTTGGCTCAACAACACTCAACAATGGGAGAATGAACCTGAGAAAATGGCATTAGTAGTCAAGCCAATACCAGACACATTCTGTAAGAGTAAGAACCTTTAGCACCCCACTAAAGTTAATTCTAGTAGCTCATGCTGATGACAGCATAGTCAAGGCCTGTAGTGTTTCCTCTGTGAGGCAGCTCAGGGTGAGAGAATGGGTTGCCAGGCTACAATTCAGCTCTCTGCTGTGTGTAGAAAAAATATCCCTTGTCAATTTCAGAGACAATGCTACATTCCTCTTGCGCATAGTTTTGACTTCCTCTGCCAAAACATAAGATTTTACAAACCCTTGTTTTTCTGCAAATGTGTTTGTCAGGGACCTTGTTCTGCAGATAATGGATTTACAAAGAGATCTGTACTTCTTCTCTGGCACCTTGAAAGGAGAAAATCTCTGAATGGGAAGAAGGATCAAGTGGCTGTTTTGCACCCACGGTCTTTTGCCTACATATAGTGCCACAGTGTTGAAGGCTAGGTTTCATAATTATATAGTACCAACACAAATTACCCACAATTAGTCTAATTACATAAATACACTATGATTATCTGAATGATAATGTTAAATAGCACAGAAAGGGGACTGGCTGGCCCTGAGGTAAACCTAAAGGGTGATTTGGCAGTTTGGGTGATCCCTGGACCAGTCATAGAAAAGACTGCACTACCCTGTTGGCTTCCTGACCTTCTTTTCCACGTTGCTCAGTCCTTCCCACAGCCTCAGGGTGCCTTCTTTTCAGGTGACCCCCCAACTGTTCCCTTTATCATCTCTGTTTGTTAACATAACAAATAATAAAGGGCGAATTGGTTTGGAAACCGTATCTAAATTTCAAACCAACTCAGCATCCATTTACTGACATTGTAAATGCTGACATTTACAAGCTAGTGCATTCTATATTTCACTGTTACTGACGGCCTCTCCATTCTGTGTTGATCAGGTCAGTCCAATTAAGCAAAGGTTTACACTGGCATAAAAGTTACTGCTGACTGATGGGGGCCAACTTTATAACCTCTGGCCTGTTCTGAATATTGGCTGTCAACTT
This sequence comes from Sigmodon hispidus, assembly GCA_004025045.1. Taxonomy (NCBI): domain Eukaryota; kingdom Metazoa; phylum Chordata; class Mammalia; order Rodentia; family Cricetidae; genus Sigmodon; species Sigmodon hispidus. The sequence continues at coordinate 30,158 of PVIH01009241.1, read as the reverse complement.
CACATTTGGGTGAATACATGTTGAGTTCTGGAAAAAAGCAGCAATTTCAAAACTACACACATACAAAACATGTTGGGTTAGCATTTAGTTTTTTTTCTGAACTCTTCTGAATCAGAAATATTAATATAATTAATATCCTTACTATTAATCAAACATTACAGAATATCAATTTTTTAATCTTTTTTTCTGCCAGGAGTTAAAAATAAGTTAGAAATTTATTTTTAATTTGGAAATAAATCAACAGTTCTTTTTGTTCCCAGAAGTTTATAGTCTAGCTTATGACAAAGAGGAGCATGTTCTGCTGTAAAGTAAATATGCCATTGCTGTGGCTGTGGATGGTTACATCACTGCCCTCATCCTTAATGGAAATCATACTCTTGTCTATATGATCAGTACATCCTCTTCTGTAATAGAGCTAATTCTATATTCCTCTTTTTGTAGAGTTGGCCATGTAACATGCTTTGAAGAATGGTATTTGGGCTAAATGACAGGAAGCCAGGTACGACCTTTATCAAGAGAATCAAATTTTTATTCTGATCTCTCTGGGCATCTCCTAACATCTGCATAGGTAAAAATATGTCTCAGGTACCCTACTGGTCCTAGAAGAATGAGAAACATGTAGAACAGATCTGAATTGAACCAGGAATCAGGACTGACATGTAGAAAAGACCATTACAGAATTTATCTGGTGCCAAACACAGCTGGCATCAGCAAAGTCCCTAGCTGACACTGAGATGTATGAATGAGAAACAAATGCTAATGAATATATAACTTAAATTTTGTGCTCATTTAAGTATAAGACATTACCTATAGTGATAGTGAATTAATGAAAAATCTATTTGAATTTTTATATTAAAATATTACTACAGGATGTATTCTATCTAACAAGGTACTAAGGTATATAATGAAAGGGAATCTGCATTCATAAAATTTCAGAAATATGATTGCTTAAACAGGATCAGCTCAAGGACAATAACAGTTAGTGTGTAAACATAGAAATATCATAATGTCCCATTCCTAAATGAAGAGCTACAGGCAATTAATGACTGCTGAAATAAGGAGAATCATTCTTCTCCTGGGACAAGCCTCTACTCGCCACAGTATCCAGTCTCAAGGTGTCAACCATAAACACACTCCAGCAACACAAATTTGACATGTATATATGAATATATAAGAATAATAATTAAAGAAGAGGCAATCAATTTGAGAGAAAGTAGGGGCATAGAAGGAGATGGGGTTAGAAGCAGAGATAGAAATATATATTCTTAAATTCTCAAAAGAAAATAATTAAAAATTAAAAAACTTAGACCAGGGATGGTGGCACACATTTTTTTTTAAAGATGTATTTATTTATTATGCATACAGTTTTACAGAAGAGGGCACCAGACCTCATCATAGATGGTTGTGAGCCACCATGTGGTTTTGCTGGGAACTGAACTCAGGTCCTCTGGAAGAACAGTCTGTGCTCTTAACCTCTGAGCCATCTCTCCCGGCACACATTTAATCCCCATTCTGAGCTCAGGAAATCCCCACAGAGATGTAGGAGCCAAAGGGGACGTCAGGAAAACAAGGCCCTCTGAATCTAATAAGCAAGGTGCATATGAGCTCACCGACTGAAGCAGCAAGCACAGGGCCTCCCTGTGTCTATCCCAGGTCAGGTACTCTGTGTAATATTATAGCTTTCACCTCAGTGTTTTTATGAGACTCCTTCCTGTTAGAACTAGTGAGTCTCTGACTCTTGGGCCTGCTCTTGGAACTCTTTTCTTCTTGCTGGATTGCCATGTTGAACTTTGATATATAGTTTTTGCTTCATCTTGCTATATTTTACCTTGTTTTTATCTTTGAGAAGCCTGTTCTTTTCTAATGAGAAACAGAACAAGAGTGGATCCAGAGGAGAGAGAACTGGGGAAGAACTGGGAGGAGCTGAGGGAGGGGAAACTATAACCAGAATATAATGAATGAGAAAGAATCCATTTTCAATAAAGGGGGAAAAGTGGAAAGAAATTCTAAAGATTAAGGCAGGAGTGACAGTGCCTCCCTTTAATCCAGTGCTCAGGAATCAAAGGTAGACAGCTTGTGAGTTGGTCTACATAATGAGTTCCAGGCTAGTCAGGGTTACATAGTGAAACCCTGTCTCCAAAATACAAACGACAGCAAATTTTTTAAAATGAATGAATATAAAACATTTTAGAAAAATGAATCCTTTGGTGCATTCTTGTCTCAAACAAAGCATGTTTTAATTTATATATTTCAAATAACATATTTAAAGAGATATTGAGTAGAAGATATTTATTTAATACTTATTATATTCTAGACATTGTATTGTTCTGTATACTTCATTTAATTACTCTAATATCCCTGAAAGTTAGGCCATCTTGCCCCTCTCTTACAGATGAGGAATCTGGGTTCAGAAAGTTTTGATAACTTGCCCAAAGCCAAACGGTACAGTAGGAAGAAGACATCTGGATTCAAGCTTGTCAAGCTCAAAATGGATATTCCTTCTCCATATCCTGCTGTTACATGAATAAATGCTCAAGGCCTGCTCCCCATTTGCCCAAAAGAGGAGTCTGAACCACATCTTCCTGAATGCTTCTGACAGTTGAGGATTCCAGGAGTGAAAATCTACACAATGCAATAAAGATTCTTTACTTCCAGAGGAACACAATCAAATTCCCTTTAAGTATAATGCTCCCCTAGCTCACATAAGTGCTTATTATTTCCAGATCATTAACTGCTTGACATAGAGATTTGGCTGAGAAACTTGAAGCTCAAGTGTTAGAGGACTCTGCCAATTGAAAATCAGTCAAATGTGGATAATGGCTTCTGTTACTATAATACAAGTCTACAGAAAAATGTGATTCAATTTATAAAAAATTCTATCAAAGGCAGCTTTTCAGGAATTCATCTGTTGAGTACAACAGGGTACACCTGTGCCCTATTACCCAAATAAATTCCACCTGGGAAACAGATGACTGTATGGCTTTAAAGAAAAATAATTTAATAAGGACAAGACATTTTTGAAAAGCAAGAGTTTTTTTTTCCCCCCAAAGTTCTTCCATTATTTCACATTCCTGTTTAAATTGTTCTAGTCTATGACATCCCCAATTCCAGGTAAAACAGACTCATTAAATTTAGGCAAGCGTTGGATGATGCATTTTCATTCATAGACAGATGTGAATTGGTCATGGGAAATGCCTTTCAAGTGACATTCCACGTTATGAAAAATTGAGAAGGGATAAAGTGGGGGGGAAAATCCCAACACAATGCCCATTCTTTGTCAAATAGGCTTTAGTGATTAAAAATATATATATAAAGTGGTTGTGGAAGTTATGTAAATTTAACCCTCAGCATCCTGCTCTAGATTCTACAAAAAACTGAGGGTATTGAGAATGCCAATGGAAAATAAACCATTAAGAAAACTTACTAATTCCTTTTTGTTATTAAAAAAATGAGAGTGAATTTATTATTCGAATGTCTGGAAAAGTCTGACTCAAAGAATACATTGTAAGTCAGTGGGTTCTTTACATAGGATCTTACTATAGTTTGTATTCCTCCCAGGTAATAATGTTTTCATTTTCAGCAGATCTCTTTCCCAATTCTCATGTACCCTGCTCATCTTCTCTCTTAGTTTCTGTGGCTTCACCTCACACAAAGTTGTCCATTCTCATCTGGGCATTTGTCATCAAAATACCACCAGACTAAGAAGTTAGCCTCAGAGCCAGACATCTATTTCATTATGAAGATTTGTTTAGTCATAAAAGGGGTCATTCAGCATTGCCTACTATGATCTTTTGTCACAATAACAGACCAACACAAGACAGACAAACATAGATACCCGACCCAATCCCCACTCAGTGTCACCAACCCTCACTGATTTTTAAAAGAATCAAACCAGAAAATGGGGAGAATACTCAGTTACTTGAAACAATAGTGTTGTTTGCAAAGGCTGATTGTACTTGATGTATTTGACTTTTACTTGGAAAAGCAAGGCATTTTCTTGCTCATCAAGGATGTCTGATGTGCTCAGCATATAAAAGCACATGGGTTCTTTATAAGGAGAAAAAAATTGGTTAATTACTTTGTGCAAAACAGAAAACACTATACATAATTGTTCCTTGTGATTAACAATAAGGTGTAAAAATACAATTGTGTATTTCTCCCTTCTGCAAAATTGTAATATTGAATATAGAACATCTAGTGTTGACAAAATCACATTGATGTTGGTGTGATCAGGTCATTTGCCACAGGACGAAAGAAAATGTTGTGTCTAAGTTTTAATCAAAATCTTCTAGAACAATTATATTATTAGCTCATACATTACTATACATTTAGCTTATATGTTACTAGAAATATACTCCTTACAAAATCCAAATGGATCAACAGTTTTACCAGCTGTGAATGCCAAGAACTACAATACCAATCTTGCAGTCAAGATGTGTCCACTTTCACAATACTGAGAACTGTTATGAAGGTCTACAACATTTAAGTTCTGTTCTTCAAGAGGGAATTTATACCTAGTACTGCAAATCTAGTAAAAACAAAACAAAACATTCTCCCCCTCCAACCAAAACAAAAAACATACTTTAGGAGGTCTTCTGGGATAACTTACTACTTTTGTTAGTAAGATTGTCAGGGTGCAAATCTACCTTATTATTTATGCTTATGCCCATAAACAATTGCTATTCCTAGCCTTAATCAGAGAAGCTTCTCTTTGCAAAGAATAGTAGTAAATGCAGAAATCCATAACTGCTCTAGGTGCTGAGAATAAGTGACTGCTGAGAGCTCAGCTCTAAGAAAAACATTACATCACCCATCTAAAGCCAGAGGATTATTGTGGAAGAGGAGACAGAGGGAATGTAAGATAAATGGCAGAGACTATGAAATGTTGTCTTTTGAGCAAGGTACAGATAATGCAGTTATGATCTTATAGCCCCACATTGGGCATATTCTAGATTCAACCTTTTCACTGTCAATCATAGACTAGATGGGGTTTCACAAGAGTACAACCCTTCTTGAGTAAACAGTTGCCAACCAACTAATATTGGGGAAGTCATTGTCTGCAGCTGTGAACCAACCAGTGAGCCCCTCAGACTGAAGTGGATATTTCCACACTCATGGTCACACAAACAGCCCTGGCTAAACTCAGTAGGTCAGGAAAGCAGACAAAGAGATACAGACTCAGTAAAGGGAGCTGTGAGAAGAAGCATGGGTGATAGGGAAGGGAGAGATCCTAGAGAGATAAGAAGTGGTTGTAATCAGAATGTACTTTGCACATGTATAAAAATGTCAACGAACAAATTCAATTAAAATTATAAAATCTTAAATAAACTCAGGTGTAGTTTTCTTATTCTACCTGTGGGGAGATAGAGCCACCACTACAAACAAGGAAATTAGATTTTTCATAAAATACTAATAAAATTAGAAGAATTCACAAAATGTCCAAAATAATATTGTCTTCCTCAAAATTATGTTAATTGGAGGCCATAAGCACAAACTACTGAAGCTTCCTTTCCCCCTCAACTTAAATATCATCTAAGGAAAAGTTTTTACAGGCACTGGAATTACTCTAAAAAATTAATCCAAAATACCTCCGATTTATTTCTTTCTTAAACCAACAAAATGACATTTCCCTAGGTTGTACTTTTCATATGAGATTCAATACTTAAAGATTTTTAATATTTACAGATGTCAAATATACCACCAAAATAGTATTTGCAGATATCTAGGGCATTCCAAATAATAGAAAGTAGACTTTGAAGGTAGTTCCACAGCTCTGAACACTCTGATATTTTCAGATTAAATGTGCCATCTGTAAGATGTCTGCTTTGAAGAAGAGTCTGCCCATTTCTATGTGTGTGTGTTTAGGTCACCATAATGCACAGGAAGATTTCAGTCTGATTGTCATCTGTGGGAATAGCATCACTTAGAAACTCATGTCCTACTCTGATTTAGGAAATATCAGATTATCCCTTCAGAGTTATTCTCCTAGTCTTTATGCAAAGCACCATTTTTACCACACTAAGGCAGAATATCAAACCCTTGAGGATTACTTTTTTTTTTTAAGTATTTTTTCTTCCCGTGAAACCACCAAGTATTATCCATGATTTATTGCTTGTTATTCTTTGTTGTAGTTATAGGAACTACATAACTGGGAACTCCCTTCTGGACATCATTTGGTTTTGTACATTTTTATATCACACTATAATTTTTAAGTGACAAAAATAACAAGGCTAAAAACAATTTTATCTCAAAGTGAGTCTGGGTTGACTTTAGTCAAAGGCCTTGGAATGCAAGCCTCAGATGTGGTTGTGAATGTTATTGCTAGTATAATTTTTCTATAATCTCCTCATAAGCCAAAAAAGAAAATCAGTGAAGAGAGAGATTAGAAAAATGATAAAAATACTCTCTAAAATTTTTATGAATAGGAATTGGTCATTGACTCTACTTTAATGGTTAGGCTTATATGTCACATTAATCAGTATTCTGTTTCATAACAGATGTGGAGGAACTTAAAAGTCTGGATTGTAGGGAAGGGACTAAGAATGCTGAAAAGTATCACATTTCACACAGAGGAGAGGAAAATAGAGAAGAGGGTAAAAGATTTATGTATATTTGAAAGTAATAAGGATGAAAAATACAGCTGAAGTTATCAAAATCATTATGGAGAGATCAGATTTGAAAGCTTTTTGAGGTTTTCTTTTTTTTTTTTTTCTTAATAAAACTTCAACAGCGTAATGTTGTAAATATCAAGCACACATCTTAGTGTTCCATAGTGTGATGCAGTGGTGGGAGTGTTCTTAAACACCATATTAAACACATGTCTATATACAAATACATGCTTTTCTCTTCCTTGTCTCCCTGTCTCAGTCTCTATCTCCCCCTCCTTCAACACATTAAAGTTTAGTCAATGTCTTTTACAGATATGTTATACCTTCTCTTCATTCAATGTTTGCTAGATGTCCTTCGGGACTGGCCTTCCCACTAGGTATAGTAAGATAGACAGAGAAAGGCTTTGCCGTGGAAGACAAACAAAACAGATAATGAGGAAAACTTAAAATAGGAAACAGCTTTGAGAAAAGAATTGCAGAGAGAAGACCTTTGCTGCTTCACTGGCATCCACTTAATCCTGACATACTCACTCATGCTCCTTGTGTTCCTTGGTGTGCCAGACACAATGGGGAACAGGGGAAAGCAAGACAAAACCTTTTCTTATCACCTTGACTACATATTTTAAGGCTTCATGGCAATTTTCCCTTCTTCTACTTCTTTTCTTCATGGAATTCACCAAATCACATCAGTGGAGACCAAAAGTCACATTAGCTCCCTTTCAACCTAGTTGAAACACAATTATGGTTACCCCACTAATTATATCCTACTAATTCCTATCAGTTGTTTACTGCTGCAATTATTTTAAGATTGGCTTGTGACTGCTGGTGGCAGATTGGTGAATAAAGGAAATAGGAAATGAACCAACTCATTTGTTAACCTTTAAAATAAATCCAAAGGTGTTGGGTCCTGGGGTAAACAGCTTTGGCTACTATGAAAAATAGAATGGGGATTTTCCAAAGAGAGGGCTTATCTGGAAGAATTTTCCAAAATGTGGCTTCGGTGTCATGGAAAAAAATACTAATTTCAAAACAGTTTTACTGAGTGTTGAAAGTGTCTTCAAGAAGACAGGTAGTTGCAAAGAAACATAATGTGAGTCATTGAAAATTGATGAGGTGTTCCCCTGGACTGACACCTTGGATCCCACTCCCCCTAGAGGAACACCTGACTCACTCTTGAGGGAGGGGGCAGAAAACTGGATCTGCCAGGAGTGGAGACTAAACTAAGCAATATTGGGTCAGTGGGACCATGGGACTGCCTGCAGCCTGCCCAGGGATGGGATGGGGATTTGTGGAGAAGAAAGAATGACCTGATGTGGTGGGAGGGGGTAGGGACCTTGAATAAGGATATACAAGGTGAGAAAGTGTGACTTCTTTGTTCATCATCATCATCATAATAATAAAACAAAAAAAGAAAATTGATAAGGTGTTCATGTCTTGGTAATACATTGAATATAACAGAAAGGAAATAAAAATGGGAAGCAGATTTTTATATCAAATTCACTATATGATTAGCCCAGCAATAAATATTTTTATAAATACTGTGTTACATACATTTCACAGCTATCCAGTGACTTATAATTGCTGCTTGAAAATGATCATGTACCTTATAAGAGAATAGATCTTGTGTTTAACAGCAAGATCTGTGCCGTTCCAGGGAACCACAAAGCTGCACTTATTTAAACTACTTACTCCACTAATGAGGCATAGATTGAATCTCTGGGTTCCCATCATTCAACACTGATAGTGACCTCAAATGAGCATCCCATATTTTTTCTTTTGGTCTCTTAACAACCTTTGCTCAGAAACAGCTCAGAAGTGAACAAGGAATTAAAGACAGAAATGTTTGACTTCAATCCAAAACTTAACTTCCCAGTTGAGAAAACTATACTGAGAGGTAAAGAAATAGATGCCTAGTGATGTTTAGTAGTACCAAGAACAGAAGGTGGGATAAAGGGATAGAGGTCCTAGACACTAGGATCATGTCATCCTAGGACAAGACCGAGGTCCAGGTGTCCAGAGATGACCTCACTGAGGTGGTGAATTGTGAACTTCAGTCTGATGACAAGGAGGCTGTGTTATGAAGATTTGTAGCATGGCTAGTGGGAAACATATCTGGATCAGAATCAGGAGGGATAAGGTTTCTGATGAGGAAATAAATATAGCAAAGAGACGAGTGGAAAAGGATGTCAGAGGCCCAGGCAAATCTAGTTTTCTGGTTTACTAAGGAAATTGGAAGTTGTTTCCATTGTGGTGGAGAGCTATTGGAGGATTTCCATTTACAAAGTAATGAAACTGACTTGTATCTTCTAGAGTCAAACCTCTATGTTAGATACTGGCTGTGACAAATCTCACTTTCCAAAAACTAAGTTACTTCTGTTTCATAAATGCATCCAAATCCTGTAGTAGTAGCCTCATGGTACTACAGAGATTTTTAGGTTTTTTGTTCATTTGTTTTGTAAACTATTAATGCAGAAGATTGAGAAATGGCTCAATGGTTAAAAATGCTGGTTGCTTTTTTAGAAGAGAGGAGTTCACTTCTGAGAATCTCCACTGGAAAGCTCAGAGTCTTCTGCAGTCTTCCGTAACTACAGCTCTGATCTGATGTCTTCTTCTGATCTCCATAAGCATTCTCATGTATATATATATATATAAAGTCATTTATGAATCTATCAATAGTGACAGAGACACAGCTAAGGTACATGACATAAGTTAGCACTCATTTCTTTGATCAATGAGCATTAAGCTAAGTACATACAGTGATTAAGTCTGAATAATAGAAGACATGGGTCAAGCAAAAATTAGTAACGTGTAGTCCTTATCATCAAGAAATTTATAAAATGAAGCTACAGTGGAGGAATTGTGTATTTGTATGATAAAATTCAATCAAAAACAGAAATAAATTAAAGAAGTAAGAACTAAGCAACATATTAAGAGTAAGATTTCAATAGAACAACAAAGGATAAGAAGGGAAATTGGAGTCCAAACCACAGATGTAGAGTTGCAAAGAACAGGGAATTCATGCCAAGTTCAAAGACTGATGAGATATTTAGTGGGTTAAAACATCCTAAAAATATAGGAAGGGATGTAACATGATATGAGGCTGGACTGATGAGTTGAGGTCACATGGTGACAGCCTGTAATCCCCACCAAAGGTGTTTATATGTCATGCTGCAGGCGCTGAAGAAATGTTTGGAGGTTTATGAAAGAGACATGATGAAATCTTCTTGGGGGAAGTTTCTTTGTCAGTATGGCAAACTGGGAAGAGAGAGTCCACTCAGATAAAAATGCTCTCCATATCTTTGGGAATACATGACCATCAGCCATGGCCCACTTTTCAAACTGATGTCCCTCTTGAATTACAGCATCAATGAGTCTTTGAATAGTTTATGATTGAATTGGATAATGTTTGTATCTGGACTTTGTGAAAGACAAAAATATCTTGACTAAAAAATAATAAATACATCATTCATTCACACTACTAATATAATACTTATAATTCAGAAAAAGCCTGCTTGCCTGTATATTTTTCTAATTCTTTTCTTTCCTACCCTTAAAGACCTTGTTATTGGTTTGGTTTACATGGTAATCCTAGCCCCTTGTTCTTGAATTTTTCAAATAGCTTGTATTTTACTTCAGAGGGAAGCAAACCATAGTAATAAAATAAAATAATAACCCATTATAAACCATACAGAAATACCTCTTATCTGCATTTTCTCCACCCCATAGAAACAACTTGCCAATTGCAAAATATCTGCTGAAGCCCAGGTCATAACCCTGTTAGCTGGGTTTGTTGGAGAGCTTTCCTGAGCCAGGACCAATAATCACTGACAGGCAATGTAGACATCCTTGACAGGTTCTGGGAATGAATTACCTTAGTTAGAAACTTACCAAATCTTAGCCATAAATTACTCTGGCAATGGCCACTAGTGCAAGTCTTGCTCCCATAAAGATCTGTTTCCCTATTTAGAGGTCTCCTGTGTGCCTGGGGCTAAAACCCCTGGAAGGAGTCCATCATTATGATTATCGAAAGCTTTTAGCTTTTCAAGTACATTTTCATTCTTCAAGTACATACTGGCAGAGATTGTGTATATACTTCAAAGAAAAGCCGGTTGAAATAACACTAATAAGCTTGGGGAAAACACTTCTCTGTTGACAAAACCCTTTCTCATTTACAGATGTTTTTAGAGCGGAGACTAGTAAATAAACTCAAGTTCAGGCCAGGATACAGTGGTGGTAACTCTGCTTCCCTTCTATTGAGTAATATCTACAACAACTTCACAAAGGCTGATGTATCACTAAATTACTTATTGCACAAAACAGTTATGTCCAAAGCTGGTTGACCTAGGGCACAAGGCATGATGGGTTCTGTAGCTGTGGAGTCAGGGTGTTCTGAAGAGAAAGAAGCCCCTAGTTACATGGAGCTTCTGACATTTGAAATGAGCTAAGAGCAAGTTGCTGTGCTTAAAAGTGCAAAATACCAGTTTCTGAAGACTTAGTACTAAAGGGAGAATTTAAATATCATTTCCTAATAATTTCATATTGAAAGCATACAGAAATAATGCAGTCAATGGTATAATTCATGTTTAAGCACACTGAATAGAATAAAACATACTTTGAAATATTGTAATTGCTTTTATATGTTGAAGTGTGACAGCTAAACAGTTTAAATTCATAATTAAATGAATACAACATTTCATTACATGTTGTACTAGTCACGGCTGTTTAGCTGTGATAAAATATCATGATCAAGGAAATATATAAACAAGTATTTCATTGGGCTTATAATTGTAGAAGGTTAGAGTCCATATGGTGGAATAAGATCATGGCAGCAGAAACACCAGAGAATTCATGTCTCAAACCACAATCAGGAGGCAGAGAGGCATGCTGGGAATGGTGAGAGTCCCCTGAAACTTCAAAACCTTTTATCAGTCCATAAGTCTTTCAACAATGCCACTTCTTCTCAGCCTTCCCAAACACTTTCACCATCTGGGTGCAAGTACTCAAATATATTATGGGGGTCATTGTATTTCAAACTAGCCCGTATGTTTATGTGACAGTGATGCTCTAACGGGCTTGAGATGATCTTTAACTCCTTAAGAGCTGTTAAGAGGTCATGTCTCTCCCAGTAGGTCTATCTGGGTGGTGATGTTAAAAGTATTCAGCAAACAGATAGGACTTGTCCAGGTAAATGGCTGACTAGTCCCTTTTCTGTGTTCCAAACTCCAAAAGAGTGAAGCCCTTGTAGGGAAGGAGGTCGTTGTATCTGTCTCTCTGTTGGCTGGAGAAAGGGGAACGTAGGAATGAAGTTTAAATCTTCCCTTGTTTTCAAAAAAAATGAAAATATGACAATCATTTTTGACAATAGGGTCAGAGTCTCCCACAAGCTCATGAACCGAAACACTTGTTCTCCAGTTTGAAGGGCTATTTGGGGGAGTTCATGGATCTTTTAGGACTCTGAGACTAGCGGGAGGAAGAATGTCACTGTGGATAGGCTTTGAGAATTTGTAGCTTCACGCTACCTCCAGAGCGTTCTTTCTTCTTTCTCTTTATATGAAAACAAGAGTTCGCAGCTTCCTGTCCCGCTGCCATGCCTCCTCACCATGGTGAACTCATCTCTCTGGAGAAGTCAAAATAAACACTTTCATCTATAAGTTGCCTTTGGCCATGATATTTTATCACAGTAACAGAAAAATAACTGACGCACGCATGGAACCATGAAGCTTAACAGGCAGGATTGGGTGAAGGAATGTTTAAACAATTTTATCTGAGATCACCAAACAATGCTTTCACAGCATGCAGGCACCCAAAGGAAGGCTATTAGGAGTTTTCCAGGTGCATATTGTGTTGATAGGTCCCACTTTATGCAGGAAGTTTGGCACTGCTCCTATGGTTTGAGGAGTATGATGTCAGCTCTTTAAAGATCGGGAAGAATTCAGTACTGAATCCCATCACTTCTGAGTTTTTCTTTGTTGGGAGACATTTATTATTATTATTAATTAATTAATTAATTAATGTTTCAGCTTAGTTTATAAGTAACTGGTTTCATTATGGCATTTCATATATTATGTTTTGTTCTTTTTTATTCTCTTTTCCTATTGACTTCTTTTGTGCTCACTGTGGCTGACTTTCTAACTGGTCTGGAAGTCCCCACTCCTGCTTTTAGAAACTTTTTGATACGACATTTCAACTTCATTGATTGTTATGGATTTGGTTAAGCTACTTATATCCTCATGGTTTAACAAGGGCAGATAACATGGGTCTAAGAAGTTATTAATTTTCTCTTATTTTCCCCATAACATCTCCCTTTACTCCTCTGAAATAAAATTGAGAGCTTTAAAAAAGTTGGAATATTGTAAATATAAAATGCAATCAACTAAAGAAAAAAAGGCACAGTGGAAAATATCGGTAGAATACTTAATCAAGCAAGTAAAAATTAGTTTAATTGGCATACCTAGAGATGAGAATGGGGTATTTGAGTATTAATTTATCCTTACAAAAACTGTAGTATGTATGGATAAAAACACATTTGATGGAGAAGGAACCTAGATTTGAAATTATAAAAATGGCTTTTCCAATATCCTACAAAATTTTAAAGTCTGAGATTCAGATAGAAGTTCAGCCAACTCCAACATCCATGATGTGTAAATATAATGTAAGATTGTAATACCTATACTTATTCAATGCACACAAATATACATTACTGCCTGTGATATAAGAGGTTAACAGCCATGTGCAGTGTATCTTAATCAGTATAAAAAGTGGAAGAAGGATTGCAGATAGACACAGTATTATAGAACAATGTTGGGTATAGTCATGAGAATCTGACACAAAAGGGAATGAATCTGCCAAGCAGATCATAGTAGAAATAAGAGAGTTTTTGATGTATATTACTTGTGAAGAAATCAGAGAATGTAATACCATTTTGCTAAGAGATACTAGGGTACAGAGACCAAAAAAATACTTGAAAAATTTTTAACAATTTTATGCATTGAGAGAGTACAATTTAAAACTGTTCTATGATTCTATAATTCTCTCTCACTCCAGTCAAAATGGTTCTCACTAAGTGGATAAAAGGCAACAGATGTTGATGAGAATGTATATATCCTATATATTGATGACAGGGATGTGAGCTGGTATAGCCACTTTAGAAATTGGTATGAAGAACTACTACATGACTAATCTGTAGCATTCTTGTATATATGCTTGAAATATATAACAGAGATACTGGAACATGCATGCTTAATACTACACTGTTCACAATAACTAGGAAAGGGAGTAAGCTTAAATGTCCAAACAATGAACAAATAAAGAAAATGTGACTCATATGCACAATAGGATGTCACATAGCCATCTAGAACAGGGGAATTATGGCTTTATTAGAAGAGTATTTGGAACTGAAAATCATCAATGGTGAGGTAAATAAACCACATTCAGACAAGCACCATGTTTTTCTAACCATATGTAGAACCTAGTTTTAAAATTATATATGAATATATGTCATAAAAAGTAGAAAGGGTCTCATGAGAGAGAAAAAAGAGATCTTAAGGGGGCATGGATAAGGTAATAGAATACATGTAATAAAAACAAGGAATTATTTAGAGGTAGAAAGATCAGCCACCAGGAAGTGCAGGGCAGGGAGGAGGATAGTGGATAAGAAGAATAAATAAAAATAAAGTGTAATGACACAACTGCATAAAAATGCTACACAAAAACTGGTTCTTTTGTATGTTGCCCTAAAAATTATGAAAAAACAAAACTTAAGAATACAAATGGGAGGTACTTTATTGTCATCTCAAGATTTGCAACCTTAAATGGGAAAAAACAATTTAATCATGTTGCCATGCCAGTTACCACTAGGTTTTGGAAGCTGAAAACTGCTGCAGGAAATTTTTATCTGCAATCCAAATGTGGAGTCTTGGAGGCTGAGGTAGAAATAAGTACCCTATGCCTACAACTACTGGGAAAGCCCTGGAGACTGACTCCAGTGAGTTTTCTGTCTAGGGCTAAAGCTACACAAGCATAGGGAGCCCCTGGCAATTCAGATCCACTGAATCTTAATGGTAATACTCCTTCTCTGAAAAGTCTGATAGGAGCTAGACTTGCCTTCTTCATTTAAGCTGTTTCTTTTCTGCTTTTGTGGTCAGTGATGCTGTGCTTCCAGTTTCCAGACCACCAAGACTTATTTTGCTGTGGAGACTTCAGCCAATTAGAGTTCAATTCCAGCTTTGTCATGTTTGACAAAGGGGGAGCCATGCTTGAAGTTATTTCCTCTCTTCTATTAAAAGCCTTGTCTTCCAGTGCAGAGGTGGCTGCTATCCAATTGTCCCAGAATATTCTATTTCATAAGTAACTTGGTAAGCTAAAGCTTGCTTAGTTCTTCAGTTGACTAGGTAACTATTTACACTCTAAATGAGTAAAAAGGATTTTTCTCTTGTGGGTTTAAAAAGGAAAGAAGAACATGGAAATCATGTCTGTTAGACCACACGTTCCTGTGCAGCTAGTCTTCTATCTCAGATCCCTGCAAAATTTTAGACAACAATATCCTAGAGACTTAGTACATATGAGATGGATAGCAATTAAATGATTGCTGAGTATGTTCTAATGTGAAAGAATTCTGAGGTGTTTTGAGAGTTAATAAATGCATAAAAATTCTTGTATTTGGTGCTGACAAAATAATTGAGCAGGTAAACAGGCATTTGCTGACAAGCCTGACTACCTGAGCCTTGCTCTCTTGCAACTCACATGTTATAAGGAGAGCACCAACTCCCACACATTGTTCTCTGACCTATGCACACATGCCCTGACATTCATGTACTAGACGCCCTCATACTAACTAAATAATGTAATTTAGAAGTTCTTAGGTTGGGGGTTGGAGAGGTGATTTCATGATTAAGAGAACATACTGCTATTGCAGAAGACTCATACTTGGTTCCTAGAGCCCTCTAGGGATGGCTTAAAACTGCCTGTAACTTCAGGTCCAGGAGATATGACAACTTGGTCTGGCCTCTTTCAGTACCTACACTAATATGATATACCCCACACACAGACACATGTAGAGAGATTGAGAGGAGAGAGAGAGAGAGAGGAGAGAATAAATCTTGTAAAAATTCTTATGTTGTCTGCAAAGTTGATTGTTTAGACACACACAACCTCACTAAAACAAATACACTGAAAAAAAATTCCAAGTTCTAAATATTAATCTGTTGACAGTATTTAAAATGATGTGTGTTTCTTATCTTTTTCCTTTCTGTTCCCTTATTGAATTTGTCCATAAAACATATGATACTGAGAAAGCTTGAGAGAGAGAGAGAGAGAGAGAGAGAGAGAGAGAGAGAGAGAGAGAGAGAGAGAAGAATGCACAAAATAGAAGAGAAAAATAAAGGCTTAGAGGCTTAGGAAAAAATGAAAAAAAGAAAAAGGAAGAAGAGAAAAAAGAAAAAGATTCAACCTCAAGGATGCTGGGATTAGAGGTGTGTGTCACCACACTAGTCACTTTAAATAGAAGATTGGTTTAAATCATAATTACCTAATTTGCCCCCTTTTTTTTCCCTCTCTCTAATCCCACCCAATTTGTTCCTCTCAAATTCAAGACTTCTTTATTTCTGTAATTGTTATTGTGTCATACGTATTAAAATGTATAAATACAAATTCCATAACTCATTTATTGTTATTTATATGTTTATGATTTCATGACTGACAAGTTGTTATTGGATAAACAACTAGGAGGCTCATCTTTAGAAAAGGCTATTTCTCCTAGTTCTTTTTTAGGGGTTGGGCTCCATAAGATGTCTCCCTTCCATGTTAGCATATCTCTTGGTGTTGTACTTGTTCAGGTCTTTTTGAGGCAGCCATACCTGAAGCTTCTCTGTAACTCAGTTTCCACTTGTCTGTATCTCTGGAAGTAAGCATGGTAAATCAATGTCAATAGCATTTGTCAAGCTTATAAAAGTAACATTCTCTATGAACAAGCCTCTGCCAAAAAACAAATTTGAATCTAGGCCCTATAACTTCATGTAGGTTAAGTCTTTTTCCAAGATTCTTAGGTTTAGAAAGATTTCAGATTTTAGAATTTATTTTTATTTTTATTTTGGATTGTGAAGAATTTGCATGTTCATAATGAGATTCTTTGGGCATGAAACCCAAATTTGAACATGAAATATATTTATGTTTCACAGAGACATTCTATGCATACCTATAGAAGCTAATTTTATAGATGTTTATTTAGTCATAATTTAACTGTATGTCATAAGATCACAGATGGAATTTTTCCCTCGGTACATGATATCAGCATTCAAAAACATTTGGATTTGTAAGGATTTAAACATTTCAGGTTAGAGGCACTCAACCTGTCTATCTTTTTCGCATTGCCATGTTTTAGGACAATGGGGTCTTACTACTCTATAATAGAAGAAGGGACATTTTTTTTTTCATTTTTCACCCTTAGATAACTGAAGTTCCAACTGGGGATGTGATTTTCTACCAAATGATCACTCTCTTTCCATTGAAGACTCTTTTTCACCTTTGTGGAACCTTCTTGTTTCAGTAATACCTCTGGGTTCTGTTTTCTCCTTAGTTAGGTTTTAGAAGATGAGCCTCAACTACATTATACAGATACATAAAAGCCAAAGCAAAAATTCCCTGGAAAGAAAGCTTTATTTCTTCTGGTGTAGCTGCTTTCTTAATGACATAAATGCTCTACCAGTTTGGTCAGGATATTGACTGATAAAAGGAAAGGTCAAAATATCCATGTTTGAGACTCTTGTACTCAATATGTTATCAGGGCATGCAGTAGACATGGTGAACCAAGTGACAAATTAGGACCTAGAAAAAAAAAAATCAACACTCCAATTACTCAGTTCACCTAGCCTGTGAAGAGTAGGCCAATACCAAGGCATAAGTACTGGCTTTATTCTCTAAAAGCCAACATCAGATACACTAGTTTAGCAGTCTAGTCATGAGGCTAGACATTCAGTGATTTTGATTGAAGGGCATTTGTTTCCTGTAGCTGCTATAAGAAATGTCACAAGGTGTCTTAGAAGAGCAGAAATGTATTATCTTTTTTTTGTAATAGCTAAGATTCTCAAATCAAGTCTTTGAGGAGTTCCTTTCTCATAGAGGAACTAAAAGATTATTTTCCATGTTGTTGCCTAGTTTCAGGCACTTTGACATCTCTAGTATATTTTGCTAACATCTCTGTCAGTATCATTTCTTGCTTCTTCCCTGTATCCTTTCTCTTTTTGAAAGAATACCAGTCATTTTGGATTGGGAGCCCAGTCTAGTCTAGTCTAGCCACATATTAGTAATTAAATTTTAAATGATTCCATGTCTGAATAAGATTATAGCATAAGATGATGATGGTTCAGTTGCTATATATTTTCCTAGAGAATCAAAAAGCCTATGAGTCCAGAGGCTAAACCGCGGAGTGGCCTTGATTCTCCAAGAAGGAAGCGTCTCAGAATGATCTAATGTGGCACATTTGGTATAGGTTATATTCCAATGCTACATGAGAAATAGGAAGAACATAACAGATGAATACTTATAGTGTTTATGAGAAGGAAATACATTGGTAGTGACTAACCTACAAATTTAAGGGAAAATCTATGAATAAAATAGGTCAATTTTGGAAATTATGTCTGCAATTTACAGGTATCATACGAGGAAAGTTGCAAGTCCAAGCATGATGTGGGATGTCTTTCTGTATGCTGTGAATTAGTATTAGTTAATAGAGAAACTGTTTGGACCTATGCCAAAGCAGCTTATGGGGGTGGGGAATCCAAGGCAGGGTCAGGAGAGATGCTTCAAATTGACTCCTAGAGAGCAAGAAGTAAAAGTCTGGGTAAGCCACAAGCCACATGGCAAAACATAGATTTGTAGAAATGGGTTGAATCAGGATGAAAGAAACAGCTAGCAAGTAATGAGTTTGAGCCATAGGCTAAAGAGTTTGTGATTAATATAAGACTCCGTGTGTTTTTGTGGGACTTTCAGTCTTGACAGGCCAGAAACTTCTGGCTACAGAAGAAGGCCCTTGAAGAGTTGAAATTATAAAGAAAGAACTTAAGTTCACCAGCAGAAATTTTAAAATGGCAGGGGTCGTACTGCTCCCATGATTCATAATTATAGCCTGCCTGTTTCCCATTCTGTCTCTTTTGGCTATTTTTGAAAATATTTTTGAAAGTCACCAAGATACTCTCCCTTTATTCTAAAGCTCAATAAAGTTAAAAAGTGTAAATTAAAATCCCTTCAGAAGTCAGGAGATGGAGCAATGAGTGAAACTGGCTTAGAATTCTAAAGTTTATGGCAATTTCAATAAATTAGTTGCCATTGGGCCTTGGTACTAGAAAGAATTTTTAAGTATTGCATTAATCCATAAAATCAGTACATCAGTCAAAGAAGAGTTGCTCATCTGAGACAGTCATAAACATCTCTGCACACGGACATTGGCTATGAAGATTTGTGGGTTTTCTCTCTAGCTAGACTGGCCTCTTCTCACTAACTGAGACTATTGGTGCCCATGAGCCTAGGTCACCACCTGTTATAACTTATGCAAAGGTGCAGAGACAATAACCTTCAAGACTCTGGTCCATTCTTGTTAGGCAGGAATAAAAGACCTATTTCTGATTTCTGTTTTATATTTTTTAAGGGAAATTAGAAATCTGCATTTTATGTTTGATTCCTTAGATTTCAATATTGAAACTCCCTGCCTTAGGTCAAGGAATCTATGTCACTAGGCTCTGTGCTCTCACTGTGTGTGTCTCCTCTGGGAAGAAGAGAAGTAGCATAATCCTAGTGTCTGAACTTTTGAAGGGTCTTAGGTCAAGGTATTTACAACCACAAAATCTTAAAGAACTTACATTTAGTTACATCAGCTCAGTGTCTCTCTGCTAATCAATACCTTATAAGAATAAATTGCTAGTGTGAAGATATGTGATTTGCTAGCTTGTAACCTTGGGCAATCCATTAAAATTTTTTAGACATTTGTTTTTCATTTTTAGATAACTCTTTCAGAACCTTTTAATAATGCTTTAATGAAGTAGTTTGTGAAATGTCTAACATGTCTGTTATCAGCACAGCATGTTATTTTTAGAATCTGGCTTTGGATACACATTGGTACTCATCAAGGAAGGACTTCTACTGTGTCTTTACTAATGTTCTAATCAGAGTGACTGTGTTGAAAAGCAATGCTTACTTACCCTACTAGAAAGTATGGCAGCATAAAAAACAAGGAAACCAGAAACATTCATCATCACCTCCTATTAGCAAGCATGACATGATTAGTTATGTTAAGTCACACAAAGGACTTAGACATGGTCTACATTAGTTCCTTCATTTTCCAAATGAGAAAACAAAACTTCAGAAAGGAAGAAGTATTGATGGTCACATAGCTAAATATTAGCAGAACATGAAAGGATATTTATATTTTTGTTTTTATTTTTAAGCTTAAAAGAATTTTATGTTTTTAATTGAAACTTTGAACATTGTAGATATTAGTTCAAACAATACAAAGTAATAAACATGTTCTTAATTGATTTGGCAAGAAAATACAAAATCTCCAGCCTAAATGCTATGTAAAAACAAAAATATGTTGATCAACTCTACTTCTCTATCCCAACTTTAAAGGAAATAAACTGTATTAGAAACATCTTGCTTTGGGATGAAACAAAACAATATATTGAATTTCTTTAAGTATAAGCCTTGTTTTGATCTCTCTTGGGGGGAATTCAGTGAGCAACATGCTGGTACGTTCTAAATGAAGATGCTGTTGGAAAGAGGGGTTAGTGAGACACCAATGTCCTGAAAAGGGGAATGCAAAAAAAGACTTTATTTGGGGAAGGAGAAGGGAAGCAAACAGAGAGGGGGGAGGAAGAATAAAGAATACCAAGGAGTATATAAAAAAGCACCAGGGAAGCATTTTTATGTTTATTTCAAAGTACATATTATTTATAAGCTGGTACGGATATACATAAAAATAATTGAACTGAAATTATAGACTGCCTAAAGCCTCATGCCAGATATGTGAAACCTTTCTTCATATTATTAATCAGGAAAGTCCAAGAGACGCCCCAAATGATACAGTTCACTGTTATTGCTCTTAGTTGCTGCCCAGAACTTGATGGTAAGATCCTATTTCTGAAGACACAATGCAATTTTAACAGACTTTGGAAAAAAAATAGAGTTAAATCTGATCTAGAAGCTATAAAGCTGTCAATGGAGAGTAGCAATCAGTTCTTGTAGCCAGATATAAAGGAAATTAAAGGATACAAATAAGAAAAGAAAAAAAAAACAAACTACCCCTATATGCAAATTATATATTATACACAAGAGATCTTCCCAAATTCCACCAGAAGATTCTAAAAATAATCACTACTTTTAGTAAAGTGAAAGAATAGAAGTACAAAAAAACAGTAGTTGTATGTCTTAGTTGGGGTTACTATTGCTATGATGAAACATCACGGCCAAAGACCCTGGGGAAGAGTATGCTTATACTTCCACATCATAATTTCTCATCACAGAAATTCAGGAAAGAAACTTGAGCAGGGCAGGAACATGGAGGCAACAGCTGATGCGGAGGCCAGAGAGGAGTGCTGTTTATTGGCTTTCTCAGCTTGTTTTCTTATAGAACTCAAGACTATCTACCCAGACTTGGCCCTACCCTATCAACCACCAGTTAAGAAGGTTCCTTCTTAGACCTTGAATAAGGATATGCAAGGATAGAAAATGTGACTTCTTTATTCATAATAATAAAGAAAAGGAAAAAAGGGGGAGAAGGTTCCTTCTTAACTTCCCCACAGCACAATCTCATGGAGGTACATTTTCCCTTGAGGCCCCTTCCTCTCTGATGACTCTAACTTTGTGAAATTGACGTAAAACCAGCCAGGGGGTTCCAGGACCAGCTTCTGTCTGTGGTGCGTGTCTCCACACACTCCTTAGCAGACAGGAATAGAATTTGGCTGTGAGGGGCTCCTCCAGCTGCACCTAAAAGAGGGGGCATTGCACGGCAACCTCACCCTCAATTGCATCAGCAGAGAAGGACTGAGGACTAGAAATTCAGACCCCTGCCCAGAGCAGAGTCAGAGATTGAGCAGACCCCTTGCTCAGAGGTGACAGGAGACACACAAGCTCTCTTGCCAGGAGCCACCTAATCATGAACCATTGAAATCATGGGCAGATGCCAGTGCAAAAATATATATAATAATATAAAGAGCAACAAGGTAACTCTAGAAGAAAGTGGTGGTTCTACAACTACAAGACCTGAACAGAGGAATGAAGAGGAAGCAGAAGGAAGCAACACCAAAAATACCTTTATGATGATCATTGAAGCCCTCAAAGTAGATATGAAAAATTCCCTTAAAGAAAAAGAAGAAAATACAAACAAAAAATTGGAATAGATGAACAAATCTATGAAAGACACATGCACATGCCAGGAACTAAAAACTGAAATAGAAGCAATAATAAAGGCATAAAATGAGGCAAAGATGGAAATAGAAAATCTGAAGAAAAGAGCTGGAACTACAGATACAAGCATAACCAACAGAATTCAAGACATGGAAGAGAGAATTTCTGAAGTGGAAGATTCAGTAACTAAAATAGATATATCAGTCAAAGAAAACACTAAAACCAAAAAAGCCATAACACAGAATGTTCAGGATATCTGGGACACCATGAAAAGACCTAACCTGAGAATAATAGGAATAGAAGAAGGAGAATACCAGCTCACAGTCAAAGATAATGTATTCAATAAAATCATAGAAGAAAACTTTCCTAACTTGAAGAAGGAAATGCCTATAAAGATACAAGAAGCTTACTGAAAACCAAATAGATATGAACCCCCCAAAAGTCAGCATGCCACATAATAATCAAGCCACAAAACATAGAGAACCAAGAAAAAATTTTAAGAGCTGCAAAAGAAAAGGGCCGACTTACCTATAAAGGCAGACCCATCAGAATAACACCTGATTATTCAATGGAAATGATGAAAGCTAAAAGGGCTTGGTCAGAAGTTATACAGACACTAAAAGAGCATGGCTGCCAAACTAGAATACTATACCCTGCAAAATTATCACTAACCATAGATGGAGTAAACAAGATATTTCATGACAAAGTCAGACTAAAATAATAACTATCTACAAAACAGCACTACAGAAAGCATTAGAGGGAAAACTCCAAACTAAGGACCCCAGATACACACAAGAAACCACAAACAATCAATAATCCCACAGAAGAATACCCCAGAGAAAGGAAATACAAACAAGTTACCACCAAAAATAGCAGGAAATATCAATCAGTGGGCACTAATATCCCTTAATATCAATGGACTCAACTCACCTATAAAAAGACACACACTAACAAGATGGATACAACAACAGAAGCCATCCTTCTGTTGCCTACAAGAAACACATCTCAACCACAAAGACAGACACAGGCTCAGAGTAAAGGGTTGGGAAAATATTTTCCAGTCAAATGGTCCTATGAAACAAGCTGGGGTTGCCATCCTAATAGCTAACAAAGTAGACTTGAAGCTAAAAGCAATTAAAAGGGACCAAGTACATCATTAGTTATTCATCACAGGAAAAACTGGTCAAGAGGAGATTTCAATACTGAATATTTATGCCCCTAATATAAGGACACTGACCTGTGTAAAAGAAAAACTGTTAAAGCTCAAATCCCACATCAATTCTCATACCCTAATAGTGGGAGACTTCGGTACCCCACTTTTAACCCTGGATAGGTCAACCAGACAAGAGACTCAACAGAGAAATAAGGAGTCTAAGAGAGGTTATAATGCAAATGCATTTAATACATATCTAGAGAAGCTTCCACCCAAATGCAAAGGAATATATATATTTCTCAGCTCCTTATGGAACTTTCTCTAAAATTGACCACATAAAGCAAATATCAACACATACAAAAAAATGAAAATAATCCCTTGTAACATATGGGGCCACCAGGGCCAAAAGTTAGAGTTCAACAACATCAAGAATCAAAAAAAGCCTACCAACTCATGGAAACTAAACATCACTCAGCTGCAACATCTCTGGGTCAAGGAAGAAATTAAGAAAGAAATCAAAGTTTTTCTAGAACTTAATGAAAATGACAACATATCCAACCTTGTGGGACACAATGAAAGCAGTCTTAAGAGGAAAATTCATAGCACTAGATAACTATATGAAAAACCTAGAAAAATCCCACACTAGAGAACTAACAGCTCAGCTGAAAGCATTAGAACAATTAGAAGCAAACTCACCTAGAAGGAGTAGACGGCAGGAAATAATCAAACTTAGAGCTGAAATCAATACAATTGAAAAAAAAAAAGAACAATACAAAGAATCAATGAATCAAAGAGTTGGCTCTTTGAGAAAGTCAGCAAGATAGATAAGCCTGTATCCAAACTAATCAAAAAGCAGAGAGAGAGTGTCCAAATCAACAAAATCAGAAACGAAAAGGGGGACATAACAACAGACCCCCAGGAAATACAGAGAATTATCAGATCACACTTTGAAAATCTGTATTCCACAAAAATGGAAAACCAAGAAGAAATAGACAGCTTTCTGGACAGGTACCATCTACCAAAATTAAATGAAGAACAGATTAATAACCTAAACAGGCCTATAACCCTTAAGGAAATTGAAGCTGTCATTGTTTTCACTTCTTGGGACCTTCCATGCAGTTTTTCTCTTAGGGTTAAGGTTCTCTCCTCTCTCTCTCTCTCTCTCTCTCTCTCTCTCTCTCTCTCTCTCTCTCTCTCTCTCTCTCTCCTACATAGCTTCTCTGGAGTTGTGAATTGTAGCCTGGTTATGCTTTGCTTTGATCTAACATCCACTTTTGAGGGAGTACATAGCATGTTTGTTTCTCTTGGTCTGGATTTCCTCACTTATCATCATCATAGAATCTACATCTAGTAACTAATGGAAGCTGATTCAGTGATCCATAGGCAAGCACTGGGCTGAGCTTCTGAAGTGCAGTTGAAGAGAGGAAGGAGGAATCATATGAGCAAGGGGTCAAGGTTATGATGATGAGAACAACAGAGATAGTTCTGGGATAAACTGCCTATTTGGATCCCAATACCAATGGTTGGAAATACCTTGCTCAGTCTTGATACAAGGGGAGGGGCTTGGTCCTGCCTCAACTTTGCATGCCAGACTCTGCTGACTCCTCAAGGGAAGCCTTCCCCACTCTGAGGAATAAACAGAGCAGGGGGGAGAGGCAGGAGAAGGAAAGGGAAGAGAAACTGGGGTTAGTATGTAAAATGAAAAAAAATAATAAAATTTAAACAAAATCTCATATTTATACAGTTAGTCATGGTGGCCCACAATTGCACTACCAACATTTGAGGAAGAAAATCACAAGTTTACAACAGTCTGAACTGCATTTTCAGGCACTGTCTCTGCATTTAATATCTCATTTTGTTCTAATGACAACATCCGAAGCTAAGAACCACCTTCTTATTACAGAAGAAGAAACTGATGCTTACAAAGCTTCAGTATACTACCTAGGGCCTTTGGTTATGTATAGGGGAATCCAGAAAGCCATTACCTGAGTTGCAACTCCACTGAACTTTCTGCAACTCAGTGGCCTTCCTTGATGTACTAGCCTCTTCTGTTTTCACTAATGTCCTGAGACAAATAAAAAAGTAGAAAGACAGAGTTCTTGAGTCCAAAAAATGGAATCCCTAATATTACTAGACTTTTGTTGTTTTATGAAAGCCTCAAAATTGGAAGGTATTTCTTCTCTTCTCAAACAACTGATACTGATTAACTCTCAGGGATTCGGTATCAGATAGTTATTTTTTCATCTTTTTCCTTGTTTGGTCCAGACATTTTGCCCCCACCCCCACCCCTAAGACCAGTTACTGAAGGATATCAGGTGACAACAAGATTTATGAGAAGTCCAAAGGCCACATCTGGGTCACTAAACAGAGATCAGTAGATATCATTCAACGAGTCAGGAATTTGAAAATGTTTCATGTTCCATTCCAACCTAAAACATTTATCCATGGAATTAAAATGACTGTTAATGCATTTATTCATCATGATTTCATCATTATTGATTGTTTATTTTGTTCCAGGAATTATATATATGCAAGACACTTCATACTGAATAAGCATTGACCCTATATTCTCAAGGATTTATTTCAATAGCAAAAAAAATCACATCTAGACACCATTTAAAGGAACATCAACTATTCTCATTATTGTGATTATGTGTTCAGCATATGGTATGACTTGTCTTTCTGGGTGACATATGTTAAGGGCCAAGTATTCTTCCCACCGTTTGATTATATAGTTAGTGAGTTAAGACTTGTCTTGAAGACTTTTAGAAGCAATGGATATGATATACAGAAAGAAATACCAAAATACTTGATGTAGAATTCCCACTTAGCATTGTAAGTTTTACAGAATGAAATGAGAAATACCACACACATGCTAACTCTTTGTTTTCATGGAACAGTTAAATAAAGCTACTGAAAAGTCTAGAGCAGAAAATCAATCTTCTTTCAGAACAGTCAGTCTTACCTGACTTATGTTAAATAAAAGATCAGATTTCTTCAGGCTAGAGAACAGCAAGAAGTTGTATTCAGGTGAAATAAGCAAAGCAAATGTATAGGGGTTCACCTTTATAATGTCCCTCTGCTCCTCAGAATAGATGATTCTCCACTTACAATGGTTTGTCATTAGACTCTTACACTTATGATGGTACCCAAGCATGCCTGTGCAACCATTTTGTTGTCCCATCTC
The DNA here is from genome assembly GCA_004025045.1 of Sigmodon hispidus. Classification (NCBI taxonomy): domain Eukaryota; kingdom Metazoa; phylum Chordata; class Mammalia; order Rodentia; family Cricetidae; genus Sigmodon; species Sigmodon hispidus. The sequence continues at coordinate 3,817 of PVIH01009241.1, read as the reverse complement.
AACAACTTCCACAGCAGTGTTCAACAAGTTAGATGATGTACTTCACAGTTTTTCTCAAACTAAGCCTGTGCTATATGGCTCTCCTATATAGATTAATATAAATGTTGTGAGCACATTTCAGGGAGATAAAATATGGTAGTCACATTAAATGCATTATTGACTTATTGTGTTATAATGAATATTTTAGATGTAACCTCATGGTAATCTGAAAAGTACCTGTATGTAATATAATTCATGTGAGGTGCATTTTTAAACCCTAATCTGTTTTCTGCCATACCCTTTAGGCTCATCCCCAAGACTTTTCTGCTCCTAAAAAAAAAATGTTATTATCTTCATAGACATGCATGGTCATAGAAGACTGTCTTAATTATTTGCCACTATTCTCTAAGAATTCATATTATTCCAATTCTATGGCAAGCCAATGATATGGTACTGGAGTGGCTTAATATCTAAAATTACTGGCTATGCATCTTAATAGATCTTTGGTTTATAATTCTCACAAATAGAAATGAAAATGGGGGGACCGGGTACTGTCTGCAGAGTCCCAGCGCACTCTGTAGCAGGGGCAGATAAAGTCTGCCTCCCACCATACCCACAGATGCTGCTGAGGGAATTTGCATGACTACCCACCTCAACCTCGAACTGAGCAAACAGATAACTACAGGGGTCCCTAAAGGACAGACTCAGACCCTGCCCAGAGGTGAGGAGGGGTCACCAGGCCCAAGCACCTATATCCCAGCCTGGGAAGGAGAGTCAAGTTCCCATCCATTCCAGTTCCGCTTGCGGGACAGGGTGCTGTCTGCAGAGTCCCAGTGCACTCTGGAGCAGGGGCAGATAAAGTCTGCCTCTCACCATACTCACAGCTGCTGTTGAGGGAACTTGCATGGCTACCCACCTTGATTTCCAACTGAGCGAACAGATAACTTCTGGGGTCTCTGAAGGACAGACTCAGACCCAGCCCAGAGAGGTGACAGGAGGCACACAAGCCCGAGTGGCACAACTGACCAGGACCCATCTAATCGTGAACCACTGAAGCCATGGGCAAACATCAGTGCAAAAAATTACATAATAATACAAAGAACAACATGGTAACTCCAGAAGAGAGTGGCGATCTTACAAATACAAGACCTGACCTGAGAAATGAAGAGGAAACAGAAGGAAGCAACACCAAAAATTCCTTTTTGATGATCATCGAAGCTCTCAAAGAAGATATGAAAAATAGCCTTAAAGAAATAGAAGAAAATACAAACAAAAAATTGGAAGAGATGAACAAATCTATGAAAGAAACATGCCAGGAACTAAAAGCTGAAATAGAAGCAATAAAAAAAAAACAAATTGAGGCAAAGATGGAAATAGAAAATCTGACGAAAAAAGCTGAAACCACAGATACAAGTATAACAAACAGAGTTCAAGAGATGGAAGACAGAATCTCTGAAGTGGAAGACTCAGTAGCTCAAATAGATATATCAGTCAAAGAAAATAGTAAAACTAAAAAAGCCATAACTCAAAATGTTTAGGAAATCTGGGACACCATGAAAAGACCTAATTTGAGAATAATAGGAATAGAAGAAGAAAAAGAATACCAGCTCAAAGGTACAGATAATGTTTTCAATAAAATCATACAAGAAAACTTCCCTAACCTGAAGAAGGAAATGCCTATAAAGATACAAGAAGCTTACAGAACACCAAATAGATATGATCCCAAAAAAAAGTCAGCGTGCCACATTATAATCAAGCCACAAAACATACAGAACAAAGAAAAAATTTTAAGAGCTGCAAAAGAAAAGGGCCAACTCACATATAAAGGCAGACCCATCAGAATAACACCTGATTATTCAATGGAAATGATGAAAGCTAGAAGGGTTTGGACAGAAGTTATACAGATGCTAAAACAGCATGGCTGCCAAACTAGAATACAATACCCTGCAAAATTATCAATCACCATAGATGGAGTAAACAAGGTATTTCAGGACAAAGTCAGACTGAAAGAATATCTATCTACAAATCCAGCACTACACTTGAGTATTAGAGGGAAAACTCCAACCTAAGGACCCCAGATACACCCACGAAATCACAAACAATCAATAAGTCCACAGAAGAATACCCTAGAGAAAGGAAATACAAACAAGTTACCACCAAAAATGACAGGAGATATGAATCAATGGTCACTAATTTCCCTTAATATCAATGGTCTCAACTCTCCTATAAAACGTCACACTCTAACAAGATGGATACAACAACAGAAGCCATCCTTCTGTTGCCTACAAGAAACACACCTCAACTGCAAAGACAAACACAGGCTTAGAATAAAAGGTTGGGAAAAGATTTTCCAGTCAAACGGTCCTAAGAAACAAGCTGGGGTTGCAATCCTAATATCTAACAAAGTAGATTTTAAGCTAAAAGCAATTAAAAGGGTCCAACATGGTCACTACTTATTCATCACAGGAAAAATTGGTCAAGAGGAGATTTCAATCTTAAATATTTATGCCCCTAATATAAGGGCACCTACTTATGTAAAAGAAACACTGCTAAAGCTCAAATTCCACATCAATTTTTACACCCTAATAGTGGGAGACTTCAATACCTCACTGTCAACCCTGGATAGATCAACCAGACAGAGCCTCAACAGAGAAATAAGGAGTCTGAAAGAGGTTATGATGCAAATGGATTTAATAGATATCTACAGAAGCTTCCACCCAAAGGGAAAGGAATATACATATTTCTCAGCTACTCATGGAACTTTCTCCAAAATTGACCACATAATTGGTCATAAAGCAAATATCAACAGATACAAAAAAAATGGAAATAATCCCTTGTAACATATTGGACCACCAGGGCCTAAAGTTAGAGTTCAACAACATCAAAACTCAAAGAAAGCCTACAAACTCATGGAAACTAAACATCACTCAGCTGAACCATCTCTGGGTCAAGGAAGAAATTAAGAAAGAAATCAAAGTCTTCCTAAAATTCAATGAAAATTAATCTACAACGTATTCAAACTTGTGGGACACAATGAAAGCAGTCTTAAGAGGAAAATTCACAGTGCTAGATGCCTATATGAAAAACCTAGAGAAATCCCACATTAAAGACCTAACAGCGCAGCTGAAAGCCTTAGAACAATTAGAAGCGAACTCACCTAGAAGGAGTAGACGGCAGGAAATAATCAAACTTAGAGCTGAAATCAATACAATTGAAACAAAAAGAACAATACAAAGAATCAATGATTCTAAGAGTTGGTTCTTTGAGAAAGTCAACAAGATAGATAAGCCCTTAACCAAACTAATCACAAAGCAGAGAGAGAAAGTGTCCAAACCAACAAAAATTGAAATGAAAAGGGGGACATCACAACAGACCCCCAAGAAATCCAGATAATTATCAGATCATACTTTGAAAATCTATACTCTACAAAAATGAGAAACCTAGATGAAATGGACAGCTTTTTGGACAGGTACCATCTACCAAAATTAAATGAAGATCAGATTAATTACCTAAAAAGGCCTATAACCCTTAAGGAAATTGAAGCTGTCATTAAAAACCTCCCCAAAAATAAAAGCCCTGGTCCAGATGGTTTCAGTGCCAAATTCTACCAGACATTCAAAGAAGAATTACTACCATTATTCCTCAAACTATTTCACACAGTAGAAACTGAAGGAATATTGCCAAATTCCTTTTATGAGGCCACAATCACCCTAATACCCAAGCCACTCAAAGACACAACAAAGAAGGAGAATTACAGACCAATTTCCCTCATGAATATTGATGTGAAAATTCTCAACAAAATTTTGGCAAACCGTATACAACAATGCATAAAAGATAT